>BLSH010120191.1:184830-202391 GCA_018402905.1 Glandirana rugosa
GTCATTTAAAGTTAGACCATCCAACCGTTGTGACCGACACACTGTAAAGTTATTTCAATTTTTTTTTTCTTCTTTTTGCATTTGTGTTCTTTTTTTTTTAACTTTATTGAAATGTCACACAGCCAGTGTTGCCAACCTACCAGATTGAAATTTACTGACACAACACCCAAGATTTACTGGCAAGTTTTTACTGGCATTTCCAAAAGTTACACAATTACAGTTTTTAGTGTAAATTTCCGTATTTAGGCTACAAACAAGTACAATATATGATTAGCAATGTGATTTAAGGGAGATATTAAGACAAAAAACATATTTCATATTTTATTTTCGATATAGTAAGTAAGTAGCTCAGGGACAGGACTCAGGAAATTAGAATGGGCGGCACACACATAAAATTCACATTGACAGTGACACAGCAGTGTGCAGCTGAACAGGTGATGACACCTGACTGTCATGACATATCCCCTCCTGAGTCACAGTGACAGTCTCTCTCCATGCCAGGTGGTCCATTAAGTCCACGCCAATCCAAACAGCATTAACAGTCCCACTCCCGGCTTGCTTGCTCCTATCCTGCAGACCCGCACACTTGGCTCCTTTGCACCATGACATCACACAACGTTTTTAGGCACCGCCTCCGTCAGACCCACCCCCCGCCTGAACAAATTGTAGCAGGCCCCCAGATGATCTCGATCAGCTCTGGAGCCGAGCATCACAGCCATTTTTTTTACTGGCAACCTTTTCCGGTCACTGGCATTTACTGGCAGGAGAATAGTGCCCATTTTTTACTGGCTGCCAGTAAAAATACTGACGGTTGGCCACACTGCACACAACAATATTTCATTAATCTCTAGGCACCGCAGCAGAGCTTTCATGCAGTGAAATGTGCTGACATGAAGTGAGGTGCTGGTCAGTGCAAAAAATGACAAAAATGTTTTACCGCATGCAGCACAACCCACTTCGATGCAGCAGTGTGGTATAAACATGGCACATAGAAAACAATTGTTTTAACCACAAGTACAAATAAATGCAGATTACTCCACATGGTGTGAACACACCTTTAAAGGGAATGTACAGTCTATTCAATGATATTTTACATATAGCTGTAATAAAAATTGATGTATATAATGTTGTCAGTCAACCCTTTCAGGTTTGAAAAAACTGCAGCTTAAAGTGTTACTAAAGCTCTTAGTTGGCTTTCGGACTCGGAGAGGTCACAGTTAGTGGACTCAGTCACCACGGAGGAAGTTCTTTCGATAATTAACTACCCACGGGCAAGGCTCCTGGCCCGGGCGGCCACCCGTGGATTTTTACGTAGCACACTCAGACATTCTAGCCCCCCCAATTGGCCTGCTTATACTCTCGCTGTCTGGAGCAGAGTTCCCCCCCCCCCATGACTCATTCCCATGTCATACTTATCCCCAAACGAGGCAAAGATCCCAAACTATGCGCTTCTTATAGGCCCATAGCGCTTCTTAATAATGATCTTAAAATTCTTACCAAACTTCTGACTGCTAGACTCACCCCCTACTTCCCTCAATCATAGACATGGACCGGACTGGTTTTATGACTCGCAAATCCACGTACATCTACCTTCGTAGAGTTTTTACCAATCTTCACACAAACCATGACAATCAGGGTACCCGAGTCATTGCCTCTTTAGACATTGAGAAGGCTTTTGACTCAATTGAATGGCCCTTCCTGTGGGAGATCATGAGAAGGATGGGGTTTCCCCTTCTGTTCATCCAATGGCTGAAGACCATATACCAATTGTCTACGGCGGCCATCAGATTGGGGGGGGTGTCTGTCTCACACTTTTAGGCTTTCCAGGGGTACGCGACAGGGCTGCCCTCTCTCTCCGGCTCTCTTTGCCATTGCCATGGAAGCGGTGACGGAGGCATTACGTGTCTCACCCTCCATTAAAGGCTTGAGAATGGTCAGGTTGGAGGAGACGGTGGTTTTGTATGCCTTTTCCTCAATGATGCTGACTCCTCATTGAGGGGTGCACTTGTGGTACTGGATGAGTTTTCAGCAATGAATGGGCTCAGGGTTAATTGGTCAATCACAGCTCCTTGCCATCGACGAGGCGGCTATGGATAGGCCTTGGCTGCAGTGAGTGGACGAAATTGTCTACCTGGGAGTCCGTGGCTCCAGGGTGGCGACTGATTTTATTTCACTAAATTTGTCCCCGGCAGTAAATTCTGTTAGGGCCAACCTGAAAGCGTGGGAAAACCTTCCTCTGTCAATATTGGGTCGCATTAACCTCATCAAGATGAACATCATACCTAAATTCACATATCTGTTTCGCAACTCCCCTCAATGGATTCCCAAATCTTTCTTTCACTACTTCAGCCCTGGAAGGATGTCACACTTTAGGATCAGAGCACTTTTTGCAATTCGGCACTGCGTCGCTTTAACTGACATTTGCGCGGTCGTGCAACGTTGTACCCAAACAAAATTTGCGTTCTTTTTTCCCCACAAATAGAGCTTTCTTTTGGTGGTATTTGATCCCCTTTGTGTCATTTCTGATCACCGCTATAAACAAAAGAAGTGCGACAATTTTGCAAAAATACAAATACAAAAAAAAAAATCGAAAAAAATGTTTTTCATCAGTTTTGGCCGATTTATATTCTTCCTCATATTTTTGGTAAAAAAAAAATTGCAATCAGCATTTATAGATTGGTTTGCACAATAGTTGCCGCGTTTACGGATGATGAGAATTCATTTGTGTTTTTTTTTTTTTTTTACTAGTAATGGCGGCGATCTGTGATTTTTATCGGTACTGTGATATTGCAGCGGACATGTCGGACCATTTTGACACTTTTTTGGGACAGTTGGCATTTATACAGCGACCAGTGCTATAAAATGCACTGATTACTATATAAATGCCAATGGCAGTGAAGGAGTTAACCTGCAGGGGCCCTCTAAGGGTTAACTGTGTTCCCTCACTGTGTTCTAACTGTATTGGTGCTGGGCTGGCAGGGGGAGGGGAGTGATCACGGCTTCCATATACAGGAAGCCTGGGATCACAGTCCTTCCCCCTCTGTCAGAACGGAGATCCGTGTTCACTTACACGGACCTCCATTCTTTTACTGCTGGGGGCCATCGTGGGTAGCCCTACCCGCTCCCTGGCCCCCCCGGAACTAAGTGAGCGTGCGAGCGCGCCTCCGACGGGCGTAATTTCACAGCCGCCATCATATGATGGCAGTTTGCGATATCGTGCCATCTTGCCGTCGTTAGACTGTGGTCGGCGGTCGGCAAGTGGTTAACCACCTGAATAAGATTTTCTCCTCCTTCCTTTGGGGCCCACGCTCTCCTAGATTCAAGCTGACCACCCTCATGCACCCCTGTTCCCAGGGGGGCATGGCATTCCTGGATTGCCACAAATATTTTCTCGCAGCTTAGCTGGTCACGGCTCACTGGTGGCTTGTTTCAGATAAATTAAACTTGGCTTTGGCCGCTGAGGCTGCGGTGTTGGGATCTGTGGAAGCTTTATTGAATATCCGCTTGCGGGGCCCGAGGGCTCCCTACAACCTGGCTCCTCCTATGCGCACCACCCTTCGGGCTTGGAAGATGGGTCTTGCCTGTGAACGGTACCCTCAATCTGCCATATCGCCCAATGCCCCCATATGGAATAACCCCAATTTACCACACTTTTGTAATATTCCTGACCCTGTGGTGTGGGCCAGACATCATATTAGATTGCTTTCAGATACTACCTCAAATTTAAAAATGCTCTCATTTGAAGACTTAAGGTCACGGAATAATGTCCCCTCTTCGTACCTATTTCGATATTTGCAGTTATCCCACGCTTTCAGAGGCCAGTTCCCCCCTGGGGAAAGACAATTGGTGCAATCTGATTTGGAGTGGATCCTGCGCTATGACTGTGCAGAGAAGCCTACCTCGGTGTTGTATGGGCATCTCCTCCGGGTCTCGTCTCCTGAGCTGTCCAGGATCCATCAACAATGGGCCCGGGACATTCCAGAGCTGGACTCCGAGGACTGGGAGGATGTTTGGGACTTTCCCTTCAAAACACTGGTCTCCTTATGAGATCGCCTTATTCAATCAAGATTGTTCACAGGGCCTATCTTACCCCCGGTACACAAGATAAGTTCATCCTATCCGCTGGAGTGTTGGCGTTGTGACTACTCCCCTGGTGATTTTTTTCACATGTTATGGTCTTGTCCAGCAGTTATGGCTTATTGGTCACAGGTTCTCACTGGGGTTACCGGTTACTGAGATACTAAGCATCCCCATCGCCCCGTCACCCGGAGTATGCCTGTTGGGACTTGTGGAGGCCTTGGTGCCCAGAATAGCTGAAAGGACCCTACTGGGTCTTCTACTGTTTTATGCCAGGAAGGTCATTGTACTATGTTGGAAACGCCAAACCCCCCAACTTTAAACTTATGGAAAACACTGGTAAATAATGTGATACCATTAAACAAAGACACCTATGCACATAGGGGTTGCCAAAAAAAACACAACAGAGTATGGTCTAAATGGCTGGCTGTGTACTCTACAGCCATTGGCAGATTGAAAGGCTGTTATTTAATCTGTTCATGTTTTTGGTGACTGATAACATAAGGTCTCCCTGAGCACTACTGACACCTCTCTATTATCTTATGATATCTGGTGACCCCTGTGTGGGCCATTTATTGTGTCATCTGGCCAGTGGCTGTCAAACCTAAAATGTATTGGCATTGTCTACTGTTTGTTGTTTGTGTGTTGCAAAAAGAAAAATAAAAAGATTTCTAAAAACAAAAAAAAGTGTTACTAAACCCACAACAGTAAAATTCATCTGTACAGTATATGAAGTAAAGCATGCTTGTTATACTCGCTGTGGAACCTAAGGGGTTAATCCTGTGCATTGTGTAAAAAGGCTGTTTGATCCTGTCTTCTCTGATCCTCCCCTTCTTTTTTTACTGTGACCCAATCCATCTTCTGATAGTACAGAGCAGAGGCGGCCCGTCCATTAAGGGCACACGGGCGCCGTCCGCTCTATCACCGCCACCCCCTACATGCTAAATAGGTAGATTCATGCATAGCATGAATCTATCCATGGCTGCCGCAGCCACCCCCTATTCATTACAGCGACGGTGGGTTTCTTTGAAGCACCTGATTAGAGCCATAGGCTCTAATAGGTTTCAAAATAGATTGGCTCAGAGCCTAGAGCACTGTCCTCCCAGCCCACTCAGGTGTGTTAGAAAAGCAAATGAATATTCGCTTTTCTAACACTGAATGGCTTCTCTGCCAATCAGGAAGTGCGGATCTGTTACCCCTCTCCCAATTGGCTGAATGGTCAGGCGATTCTATTGGACGTGGGGCTTATGAGAAGTGGGAGCAGTCAAAAAGGAAGGGTGTGGTCTGGGCCCCCCCCCCCCCGTCCTAAACCTTCACCAGCTGCCACTGCTACTGAGTCTGTAGAGTCGGGCTGCACATGCTCAGTTTGGTATGTATTACAAGAGAGTTTTTTCTTTTTTCTTGGGAGAGTGCATGTGATCAGCACAGGGCCTATCAGCACTGTCCAGACAGAGGGTCAGGTGTCCTGCAAGCCTCATAGGACAGTCGGAGCAGAATAAAAACAATTTCTACAAACTTTACCAGACACTGATAGAAGTCACAAGACTGCTGATGAGAAAAGGTATTTAGCCCTTTATATTTACTAAAATAATTGCATTTCCATGTTCTGTGCATTGTGGGAGACCAGATATAGTGAATGCAGGGTCCTGGGTTTAGTAACACTTTAAAGGGTTATTCTACTCACAATTGTGGTGGCCACTATCTCATACTTCTCCTCTGTTCCTTTAGCATTCAACACTCTTGGGGGGTCTGCATCACTGCAATTGTCCACTTTTTACTTAAATTTGCACTGCCATGCTTTACAGTCTTCATTGCAAAGATGTTGTAAATGCACATTTGTATTAATTCATTATTCATTCATCATTGGTGCATTTATTTATTTTAATTTGCCTTTAACATTTCTGTCAGTTTAAGAATACATTTATTTATACAGGTCTATAGATTATTAGACTTGATGTAGGATTAGTAAGGGAAGGATTTGGGTACAGAAGGAAGCCAAGTGGATGCTATGGGTTAATGAAAATGCATACAAATAAACGGTGTATTTAAAGGTCTGAAAAGGGATATTGGATAAGATTGTCGCCGTGCCCCATAGCGTTCAAAAGCCTGTTCTTTTTTTAAACTAGTCATGAATGACAGTACGGGACTCTGGGCGGAAACAGAATCTCAGAGGTAGCTTGGAGCATTTGTTAAGAAAAAAAAAAGAGATATATTTAAGCTACGAGAGCCAGAAGACAGAGCATGGGTTCTGTGGTTAAATTAGCCCCAGATAAAGCAGAGGCTTCCTGCAGATGATATGAAGTCACATTGTTCTAGTCAGACTGCTTCACCTCCAGGGCACGTCACATTGTAGCCTCACTAGCCTGCCTGACTCTGTGACATACATAGACAGCAGACATGCACTAGACTCTCATGAAATGACATTGTCAGTATTAAAGGGGTCATACCCGGTAAGTTAAAGCCAATAAACCAGTGGTCTCCAAACTGTGGCCCGGGGGCCAGATGCGGCCCTTTGCTTGCCTTTATCCAGCCCCTGGGACACTATTTCTCCCACTGATATGAGATATTATTTTGCCACCTGACACCAACAATGGGGCACCATTTCTCCCATGAACGCCAACAATGGGGCACCATTTCTCCCAATTAATACCAACGATGGGGCACTGTTCCTCCACCTAATACCAAACGTGATGTCAACTTTCACTGATGCCAGGAAAATTTCCACTCTCGCTGGCCACCGTCCGGCCTCCCTAAAGTCTCAAAGACAATAAACTGGCCCTTTGTTTCGAAAGTTTGGAGACCCCTGCAATAAACCATGGCTGTTTGAAAAGAGATCCTTTAGGCAATAACCGTGAACTGCAAGTACCACCCTGGAAGCATTGCAGCTGTGCTTAACGTTGAACAAAATCATTTATTTTAAAATACAGTTAACTAACTAAAACTGTCTTTGTGTTAGCTTTTTTGTATTCCCTGGTAAATCAGGGCTCAGACGCAGAGAGGGAGGGGTAGCACTTTTAGCCAATCAAGTTGCATTGCTCAGGTCTGTCATTCTGTTAGCTTGCTGAGTGGAGAATAGAGCAAAGGGATGACATCAATATGAGTGACCAACTTGTGTTACATAACATCAGTGGGTAAAAATTACATCACCTAATGGGCTGTGCTGTCTGCCAGGTGTGCATGGATTACAGTATCCTCTGAATAAAATTAATAACCTTTTTTTTTTTTATTGCTGTGATGGTTCATATTTATGTAATTAAACTGCATTTATTAGTTGTAGATTAAATTAGTTTGGGTGGAGTTCAGCTTCAGATGTCGCTCTCTATCAGTTTATCCCTAATTCATGTTTTATACAATCCATTTCTGCCAGATTCAGCACGCTTTTCACAATGCTTCTGCTTGGAATTGTAGCTTCTGGTAAAAATATTCTGTGCTGTGCAGCCTCGCTTTCAGAAAAACATGAGATCAGGGAAAGCTCAATAGGTTTTTTTGCAGATTTAAACTCCAGGCAATGCAGGAAATAAGAATACTGGTGACTTTAGGATTTAGCAGGGCAGCCACCTGCAAAGGATGGATGCTAGAATGGACGCTGAGTGAATTTAAGTGAAGATTCTATATTTGATCAGGGCAGAGATTCTCATATTGGTCCTCCTGCCTTAACACTATGAAATCTACCTTCTTAGTTAAGCCTTTGAAGCCAGGTGTGGGAAATGCCTCAACACACACTCATTACTTATCCAGACTGCTTACATTTCTTTGGTGTCACACCAAATGTAAGGAAAACTTGTTACCTTTTCATTTCAAGATATTAGACATAGTTGCTGCTTGCCTATTGTGCCTGAATGCAAAAAGTGAAGATTTGAGGTCTTGTATGAACATCTATAAATGTTAATTATGCGTAAGCAGTACCCTGAAATTTACCCTTCAGTGCACTTTCTGTGGCTATATCATCATAGCAGTATATTTGCAGTGCAAGGTCTTCTAAGGCACTGGTGCTTCTGACTACTAGTGACACCAAATTTGGGGTGAGATTTGGTGATGTCAATGCTGTGGTGATCACTTTTCTCTCTGCTGGAAGGAAAGCCGTACCCAAGGACCTGAAATGCAAGGAACTCCCTGCTTCTGCTTCTTTCATTCCATGGATCTGTGCTTCCTGCACCTCTCCTGCTGCTTCTTGATCGCTATCCCACCAGTCATTAGATCACCAGTCATTGGGGGACAGCTCTAATGTGAGAAAGCAAAGCCTGCCCCTGCTTGGCTGTCTCCACACAGAGGCATAGCTCAGAACAGGGCATAGCAAGTTAGTATTTGGGAAAGTATCAGCTACTGGGAGACCCCAAGCAATACTGATGAGTAGCAATTTATCCTCCATGTTCCTTTTGTGGGCACTGCTTCCACATTCAAAAAAAGGGGGCAGAGAGTTGAAGTTACACTTTGCAGAGCTCAGTGAGGAGAGCCCTCAGAGCTGATTGGAGGGAAAGGACATACCCCCCCCACACCTACACAGGAACAGAGCTGAGGCTGTAGAATGAAGCACCAGACAGATATGACACGTACTGCTTATAATTGAGATAAGTACAATTAAGGGATATGCTTTGTTCATATTTCATGTATGGGGTTTACAACCATTTTAACTGTAGAATGTAATTTTTCTAACTGTTTGAAGAGCTGTTTTAGAAAAACAGAGCAGGAAGACCTCTGTTGTAAATTAGTGTCTGAAAATGGTTCCGTAATAAGTCACTGTAGTTAGAATCTAATACTGACAGTTGTTCTTCAGGAAAGTTAATTACCTGTTGGTAAACTTTAGTATGCCATTACAGGGATCATGTCTTGTTATTAGCCTGACTCACCCTCATCCTAAGTCATTCAATATTAATGTCTGTCTAATGAGCAGTCTGCATCATTTCTCTTTGAGGAAGAGCCAACAGATCCATCAATCCTAACATAGTTAAAACTCATTTTCTGGCAGACTAGATGCAATATTGGTCTGTGGCCAATGAAATCCCAAACTATACGTGTGCCAGTATGACCAAAGTGGGTCCTGCTGCTGCTTACTAAAGGGCAAGCAAGGGGGTGTCAGGAGGCTGTGTTGCAGTGTGAATGGGGCACATAGGAAACAATTGTTTCCTGTGTGTCCCTGCGGTGACAGGCGTTTTACTATATGACTGCATATAGTTTAAGTTGGCCCTTATTGCTAACCCTGCCAGCTACACATCATCAGCTTCTGGTCCCCGGGAAGGAAGAGAAGGAGCTCTGTGCATGTACCAAGGCTCGACTGAGGACTACCTCTATGGGCAGGATGGGTGCTCACCATACTCCCTGATATACAGATAGTCACTAGAAGGAGAATCTAAAAATTTGTACATGAAATACAATAATTAAAATGTAAAACTGTGAAGGTACAAAAACGTGCAGGATACATCGACATTTAACATTTTGAGAATAACATAAAATGTGTTCTCACTGAAAACACAACTATATTTTCCATTCGCAGGGTAAGTATTTAAATAGTTTATTTTGTTATAGATATCTAGGTCCTAAGGAGATAGTCAGGCTGGTTTACAGAAGTGTGGTTTTCCCAGCAAGCAGAAGCATGCTAAAAGAAAAAAAAAAAAAAAGTGGGTTTAAATGTGTTATAGAATGTTTTTGAGCAGTTGAATGTGCTTAAAATGTAAGTCTCGGTTCACATATATGCGAATTGGATGCTTTTTTAACCGCATCCAATTTGCATAACCTGTGAATCGGACTGGCTTTCAATGGAGCTGGTTCACACATGTACAGGACGGCCCGGTGTGGTTTTAACCACTTGCCGACCATCAACCGGAGGTAGACGGCGACAAGATGGCTCGATATCGCAAAACGCCGCCATATGATGGCGGCTGCGATATCATGCACTGTGCCGGCCGGAGTCGCGCCCGCACGCTCACTGTGTTCGGGGGGGCCAGGGAGCGGGTGCGGCGGACTCAATCTCCGCCGGCTACCCGCGATACCCCCCCCCCCGCAGTGAAAGAACGGAGGTCCGTGTAAGTAAACACGGATCTCCGTTCTGTGAGAGGGGGAAGGGCTGTGATCACAGCCTTCCTGTAAATGGAAGCTGTGATCGCTCCCCTTCCCCTGCTAGGGCAGCCCACACACAGTTAGAACACGCCCAGGGAACACAGTTAACCCTTAGAGCGCCCCCTGCAGGTTAACCCCTTCACTGTCCATGGCATTTACACAGTAATCAATGCATTTTTATAGCACTGATCGCTGTATAAATGCCAATGGTCCCAAAAAAGTGTCAAAATGGTCTGATATGTCTGCTGCAATATCGCAGTACCGCTAAAAATCGCAGATCGCCGCCATTACTAGTAAAAAAAAAAAAAAAAAAAACCCCAGAAATGAATTCTCATCATCCGTAAACGCGGCAACTTTTGCGCAAACCAATCAATAAACGCCGATTGCGATTTTTTTTTATCACAAATATGAGGAAGAATATAAATCGGCCAAAGCCGATTAAAAAAAATGTTTTTTTATATTTTTTTTGGATTTGTATTTTAGCAAAAAGTAAGAAATTAGTTTTTTTTGCAAAATTGTCGCTCTTCTTTTGTTCATAGCGAAGATCAGAAATGACGCAGAGGTGATCAAATACCACCAAAAGAAAGCTCTATTTGTGGGAAAAAAAGGACGCAAATTTTGTTTGGGTACAACGTCGCACGACTGCGCAATTGTCAGTTAAAGCCACGCAGTGCCGAATCGCAAAAAGGGCTCTGGACCTAAAGTGTGAAATCCTTCCGGGGCTGAAGTGGTTAAATAGGGTCCTGTGCGATTTTGTGTCCGGTTCAAGTGCGATTTCAGGTAAAAGTTCGCACCTGAATCGCACCTGAACCAGTAAACAGAACCGCACCGGACTGTCACACCGAAACTGCAGCTGCATATGTGTGAACCCAGCCTATCTAAACCCAGGACCCTGCATTCACTATATCTGGTCTCACACGGTACAAAGAACATGGAAATGCAATAGTTTTAGTAAATATAAACTGCTAAATACCTTTTATCATCAGAAGTATATACTGTAGCAGTCTTGTGACTTCTATCAGTGTCTGTTTAAAGCTTGTAGGAGGAGTTTTCATTCTACTCTGACTGTTCTATGAGGCTTCAGGACCTCTGACCCTCTGTCTGGACAGTGCCTATTGGCACTGTGCTGATCACATGCCCTCTACCAAGAAAAAAAAAAACTCTCTAGCAATACACACCAAACTGAGTACGTGCAGCTTGTCCCCTATCCTCTGTTCTATCTGGAGATGGACAGTGGAAGAAGGGGAGGAACAGAGAAGACAGGATTAAAAAGCCTTTTTACACAATGCAGAAGATTATCCCTTAGGTTCCACACTGAGTATAACAAGCATGCTTTACTGCATATACAGACTGATTTTACTGTTGTGGATTTAATAACACTTTAAAAGTGGAACTTTAGTCAGAAATAGAAGTCTTGCCAGATTACTTCAGGCTCTCTTCTTTTGCAGGTATAACTATGTAAAACATTAAAAATAAGTGCCTATACTGTTTAAAATCCAGTAATACACTGCCTCGCCCTGCTCTGCTCATGCACAGTTGCTCTCTGTTTTTAAATTGGTTGTCAACCCGTGACAACCACTTTAACCTACAGGTAAGCCTATAATAAGGCATACCTGTAGGTGCCCTGCATATCTCCCAAACCTGCACGGTTTAGGATATACAGTGTACTCTCACTGTCGACGTCATTCGGCACATGAGCAGTGAAGAAACGGCCTCCGTGTCGTTTCTTTACTGAGATCGTGCCGTGACTTTCGGCTCCTACGCGCATGCGCGGGAGTGACATCGCACAACTTCGGCCAGTCACAGAGTCGGAGATCGCGGCCTGGAAGTAAGAGGGGCTGAAGATGGATGCAGCCTGCACAGGCGACATCGCTGGACATTGCAGGCTTCATTTGCAGGTAAGTGACACATAATGGGCTACTATGCGATGCATAGTAGCCCATTATGCTTCTACTTTGCAGGGGAATATAGAGGAAGTAAACCCCATCAGGGTTTACTTCCTCTTTAAGCACTGTGCCAAATTTGTAGAGGCTGAGCAGCTTAAAGATTTACTGCTATTCAGGGGCTCTGGGCTTCAGCAAAATGGCAGCCTCCATCAAGAAGAAACATGAGCAATGCTGGAGGCAATTTACAGCACACACTAATTGTGGTAGTATAATTATTCGTTTCGAGTGTATGTTTCTTGCTAAAGATCATTATTTTTATCAAGTTGTTATGGGTAAAGTTCCACTTTAAGATTATTTCCTGGCAAAGCATTGGATTAAAACTGCATGCAATGGTGTCTGAATGAAGTGCAGTAGAATGTGTCTTAACCTCTACAAATCCGCGGTATAGCCGAAAGACGGCTACAGCACGGATCTGAATTGTCGGGCAGACGTCCATGGACGTCCGCCCCTTTGCGTGTACTCACAGCCGGTGGCGGTGCGCTCTCTCTTGCAGCCTCCACGCACTGCGTGGGCATGCCCCCGGGTCGGTCGGACTCGATGTCCGCTGGAGACCCGCGACCGCCTAACAGAGCGGCAGAATGGGGAACCGCTAATGTAAACATGGCGGTTCTCCGTTCTGCTAGGAGGGACATAACAGATCTACTGATCCTGTCCCTGCCAGCCCAGCCCCCACACAGTTAGAACACATACAGGGAACACAGTTAAGCCCCTGATTGCCCCCTTAGTGTTAACCCCTTCACTGCCAGTGACATTTATATAGTAATTAGTGGATATTTAAATTCCTGATCGCTGTATAAATGTCAGTGGTCCCAAAAAAGTGTAAAAATGTCCGACATGTCTGCTGCAATGTCGCAGTCCCAATAAAAATCACAGATCACCTCCATTCCTAGTAAAAAAAAAAAAAATAATAAAAACGCCATAAATTAATTCTCATAGTTTGTAGACGCGATAATTGTTGCGCAATCCAATCAATATACGCCAATTGCGATTTTTTTTAATTTTACCAAAAATATGTAGAAGAATATATATCGCCCAAAACTGATGAATCATTTTTTTTTTTTTTGGATATTTCGTTTAGCAAAAAGTTAAATATATTGTTCTTTTTTCAAAATCGTTGTTTTTGTTTGTTTATAGCACAAAAAATAAAAACCACAGAGGTGATCAAATACCACCAAAAGAAAGCTCTATTTGTGTGGAAAAAAGGATAAATATTTTGTTTGGGTACAGCGTTGCATGACCGCGCAATTGTAATTCAAAATGCGACAGCGCTGAAAGCTGAAAATTGATCTGGGCAGGAGGGGGGTTTAAGTGCCCAGTAAGCAAGTGTTTAACCACTTACCTACCGGGCCACTTTTTTACATTTGGTGGTCACAAGTTAAAAACATTTTTTTTTGCTAGAGAATTACTTAGAACCCCCAAACATTATATATATTTTTTTCAAACACCCTAGAGAATAAAATGGCAATTGTTTCAATACTTTTTGTCACACGGTATTTGCGCAGCGGTCTTTCAAGCGCGATTTTTTTGTAACAATTTTACTTTTTTGTGTTAAAAAATAAGACAACGGTAAAGTTAGCCCAATTTTTTTGCATATTGTGAAAGAGGATGTTACGCCGAGTAAATACCATACATGACCTGGTTGAAAATTGCGCGCACTCGCGGAATGGCGACAAAGTCCGGTATTTAAAAAGTTCCATAGGCGACGCTTTAAAAAATTTTAACGGTTACCAGGTTAGAGTTACAGAAGAGGTCTTTTGCCAGAATTATTTCTCACACTCTGGCGATCGTGGCGATACCTCACATGTGTGGTTTGAACACCGTTTTCATATGTGGGCGCGACTTACGTATGCGTTTTCTTTGCTGCGCGAGCTCGCGGGGACGGTGGCGATTTAAATTTTTTTTTATTTATTTAGCACTGTTCCTTTAAAAAAAAAATCTGACCACTTTTATTGCTATCACAAGGAATGTAAACATCCCTTGTGATAGTAATAGGTGGTGACAGGTACTCTTTTTGGAGGGCCGGGGGGTCTAAAAGACCCCCCGTCCCTCCTTTGCACTTCACAGTATTCAGATTGCCAAAAATGGTGATTCTGAATACTGTCACTTATTTAAAATTGGCGCCGTTAGCCGCCGAGTAAACCGGAAGTGACATCCTGACGTCGCTTCCGGAATTTGCCAAAGGAGACCCGATCTGAGCCGATTACAGCTTCTATCAGGTCTCCTTCCAGCCGGCAGACGCGCCGGATCGTCGCTCTGGTCTCCCGGTGGGACGGGAGGCCGGAGAAGAGCGGCGGAAGGCGGCGGGAGGGGGGGTGTCCCCCCCCCCGGGGTAACGACCGAGTAGCTTCCGAGCCGGATCGGTCGT
Organism: Glandirana rugosa; assembly: GCA_018402905.1. Lineage (NCBI taxonomy): Eukaryota > Metazoa > Chordata > Amphibia > Anura > Ranidae > Glandirana > Glandirana rugosa. The sequence continues at coordinate 199,273 of BLSH010120191.1, forward strand.
TACCCCTGGATAGCCGACCGCCAGCTCTAAAAAATGATACCGGGATATAGCCTGCAGGTGCAGGCTATGTCCCGGGAGAGCCGCTCAAACCCGACCGCAGCCTATTTACGGCACTGGTCGGGAAGTGGTTAAAGAGGAAGTAAACCCTGATGGGTTTACTTCCTCTATATTCCCCTGCAAAATGAAAGCATAATGGGCTACTATGCATCGCATAGTAGCCCATTATGTGTCACCTGCAAATGAAGCCTGCGATGTCTCCTGTGCAGGCAGCGTCCATCTTCAGCCCCTCTTCCTTTCGGGGCTGCGACTCCGGCTCTGTGATTGGCCGAAGTCGCGTGACGTCATTCCTGTGCATGCGTGCGGGAGCCGCCAGTCACGGCGCGAACGAAGTGAAGAAACGGCCAGCGGGCCGTTTCTTCACTGCGCATGTGCCGAATGATGCTGGCAATGACAGTACACTGTACATCTCCTAAACCGTGCAGGTTTAGGAGATTTGCAGGGAACCTACAGGTAAGCTGCACAAAATATTGACACTCTGGGCCCAATTTGGACATTTTCACTTAGGGGTGTACTCACTTTTGTTGCCAGCGGTTTAGACATTAATGGCTGTGTGTTGAGTTATTTTGAGGGGACAGCAAATTTACACTGTTATACAAGCTGTACACTCAATACTTTACATTGTAGCAAAGTGTCATTTCTTCAGTGTTGTCACATGAAAAGATATAATAAAATATTTACAAAAATGTGAGGGGTGTACTTACTTTTGTGAAATACTGTATGATCAGTTTGACACTGCTGTGCCTACCTAATTAGCAACTAATGCCTCCAAATCCAATATGTACCACCCATATGGTGAAACTAAAACTATAATCATACAGTGTGTAATCCAACTCTATATCATGGACAATAAATTAAAAACATAGTATACCATGAAAATAGTGTCAATATACAAAATGTCACAATGAAAATAATGCCCGGTACACACAATGAGATTATCAGGCGAATGATCGTCCGTTTTTTCTTTTGCATGCTAATCTCAGATTGAATTGGAAGAGTTTACTTTAGTCACGAAAATTCTTGCATGACAGAATAGATAATCGGAAGCGATATGATGTGTTGTAGTGTATTTGTATTGCATTTTCGTACTACTGCTGTACTGATGAAAAGAAAAGCATACGATCGGGCACCGTGCGAGAACATTTTTCCTGCATGTCCGATCTTGTCCAGATGGAAAACATCGGATGAACTGTCATGATCCACTCTCGAAAGCTCTGTACTAATGATCTGATTATCGTACGATCACTTAGAAAGCGGTATTTTCCATATAATTTTCTGATCGTATGTACGGGGCTTAAGGTTTGGCATGGCATGCATGGGAACTATTGCGTCATAGATGATACTCCCATAGCTGGCATTATTTTCCTGTGGAAACACTGTTATACTGACAGAACAGAATCTTTTAAAGAGCCATACACCCATATACTGTATGTGGAATTGCTATAGGTCATTGAAAGTGGCAATAGGAGGAGGTATTTCAAGTGAGACCTTAAAGCGGCGTTCCACCCTGTTAAAAGTCAGCAGCTACCAAAAGGGTAGCTGCTGACTTTTAACAATCGGACACTCACCTGTCCCTCACTCCAGCGATGCAGCCGCCCGAGGGCTCGCTCGTCTCTCCCTCCCCTCTGCGGCACCGGCATCACAAGTGTGGGCGCCCAGCTTTGGCTTCAAAGCCGGGTGCGCACTGCACAGACACGAGTCACGTTGCCCCTTGTAAATGGCTCGGCGTATCTTCTGGGACCTGTGTCGTGTCCCAGGAGATCGCCGAGAGGTGGACTTCCTTTCCAGAGCCGCGGCTCCAGGGGAGGAAATGGACCTGGGACCCCCCCCAAAAAAATACAAATTGTGGCATGTCGGGGGGGGGGGGTCACCTCCCCTTAAAGCGAAAGTTCCTCTTTTGGGTGGAACTCCGCTTTAACCAAGTGGAACCAAAAAGCAGCCCCAAGGTGGGGAAAGCATTATTTGACCTGACACTTGGCAGGTCCACCATTTGAGGTGAACGGTGGTGGGAATCACTGTGTATGAAATTAACACAACACAAGAGGTGAAATATAACATTGGATACAAAGAATGTATTTAATATTTTTATTAGGAGACTGATATACACAAGTGAACATTTACACACAGATTTGTTTTGGTGCAAGTGTAAATTATTTGTATATTGACACAATAATAATGGTCCATTTTATTTTCATTGTGATATTTTGTATATTGACACAGTATACTATGTTTTACTGTCCACAATATACAGTAGAGTTGGATTACACACTAGTACAAATAAAAATCCGCGCCTATGGTAAACACTAATAAAGGTATAGAGCTGCTGGTTCAAAAGTATAACTGTAGTGGGTTATACTAAAACGTGAAACACAAATTATATGGGTACCGTGCTCATAGAGCAGTTATTCACGCACAGAAAGGATCTCTCATGTATGACAAGTGCAATATCTCCTGGATGAAACCAGAGATTTACACTTTCTGCTCGGTTGGAATCATAGCGCCTAAACAGCGATTATAGTGCCTAAACAGCAGTTACAATGGCTAAACACATTCATAAGGCACTGTCCCAATATGTCCCTCGGGAGTGCTAACAGTCCATTGAGGAGTTGGTGTAACTCTATATACAAGTGCAAAGTTGCTAAAAATTAAATTAAACCAATGGTCCCGGTAGACAAAATATATAAGGGTACCACGCTCATAGAGCAGTTGACTCACACATAGAAAGGATCTCTCATGTATGGCAAGTGCATTATCTCTTGGGTGAGACCAGAAATTTACACTTTCTGCTCAGTTGGAATCATAGCGCCTAAACAGCAATTATAGTGCCTATACAGCAGTTGCAAGGGCTAAATATATTCAAAGGCGCTGCCGCAATATATCCCTTGGGAGTACTAACAGTCCACTGAGGGATTGGAGTATCTCTGTATGTAGGTGCTTATATATTATAAAATTGCTCCTGTGCAATGTCTACAGGGTCGGTCTGTGGTCCCACTTACCAGATTCCCCTGGCCTGACCCAGGCCAACAAACTATACAAGCACAAGGTACTGCTAGGTGTGGATG
>BLSH010120191.1:216126-226343 GCA_018402905.1 Glandirana rugosa
TAAGTTGACGTCTCTTCGCGTCCCTCGCCGACGGGGGCGGGGCCGCCAGGGAGCAGCGTGACATCAATGAGAACTTCATACACAGCCGCTCCCTGCGCTTCTCTGCAGTTGAATCTGCGATCTACCCGTCAGGCGTCAGCTGACTGGCGGTGATTGACAGGTAGATCGCGGGGACCCTGTGAGGACGAGGCCGGCCCACTGAGCCATCGGCCCACCGGGAAACTCCCGGTAGTCCCGATGGCCAGTACAGGCCTGCATGGGAATCAGCAATTCTCTTCTCCCAATGAGGAGGCGGGAGTGGGCGGGGGAAGTCATCCTGGCCAGGAGAAGACAGTGATTATAGCTAGCGGCTATATAGCAGCCACTAACAATAATCACAAGAGAATCCAGCAGGCTGGTTGTACCCAAATTGATCAACTTGGTACATTCAGCCTGGCCATTGAAGGTTCAAATCTTGGCCGGTTCAGCAGGATTCGAACCATGTATGGCCGGCCTTAGGTCTAGGAAGAAGAAAAAAGCCAGCTACATTCCAGGAAAATTCAACCACTGGAAACTTTATTGACAAAGAAGCAAAGAACCCTGCCTTGGACCTCCACTACTGACACATTTCTCCCACAAAGCTGGACTTAAAGTAGAACTTAAGGCAAAACTTTTTTTTTCATTTTGGATAGAGTAAGGGAGGTTCTAATGTCAGGTTTTCTTTCCATCTGTGTCCCATAGCCAAACAGGAAGTGAGAGGAAATCCCTGCAAATCAGGGGGATTCCTTGGGAACCCCCAGGTCACTAGAACAAGAGTTCTCGTTAGAAGATTTCCCCTCTATTACTTTTCTTGGGACAACCCAAAATTTGGGATTTTCTTTTACTTTCACTTTTAATGATAATGATAAACAGTACAAATAGAGAGGGTGAATCTCCCTAATGGGGGCACAGACAGCAATAAGACCTTAATGGGTGTTCTAATCCCTCTCCCCTCTATCCAAAAGTTATACTTTAATCGTAGAGGAAATAGTCCTAGGCAGCGTCTCTTTGCTTGTTTGTCTGGAACATTAAAGTTGCTATAGACTAAAATAAACTTTCCTGGAGTGCAGTCAGCTGTTTCTCCTTACTAGACTTAAAGTAAAACTATGGGTAAAACTTTTTTTTTCATTTTGGAGTAAGAAAGGGTTATAACCGCTGTCAGATTTGTTTTTGCCATCTATGTCTCATTGCAGAGATTTCTCTTCACTTCCTGTCCCATAGCCAAACAGGAAGTGAGATGAAATCTCTGCAAATTAAAGGAATTTATTGGGGACCCCCAGTTCACCACAAAAATGGGGGTTTTCTTTTTACTTTCACTTTGAATGATAATGGTAAACAGGACAAACAGAGAGGGTGAATCTCCTTAACAGGGGCACATACCGCAATAAAAACTTTCAGGGGCTCTAGTCCCTCTCCACTCTAGCCAAAACTTAAAAAAATAGTTTTTCCTTTAGTTATACTTTAAGTGCAGTTAGCTGTTGGGCTAGAGTTCTGCTTTAATCAGGCAAAGGTTTTCCAGAAGGCTGAGGGCCACATTATCGCAAATGCTCAGTCATAAGCAAAGTGCATTAAGCACCGGGAAATCTAATTGGCCGTGAGCTAATTGCATAACACCTTCCCAAGCTGACAGTGGCATTAAACACCTGTGCAAGGAGCCTCGATTGTTTAACCACTTGGAAGAAGCAAACTAATTTTGGAAATAAACAAAGGAACTGTCAGACATCTGATACGACAGACACAAGCTGTACCAGCTGCTACATATGAGAGGTGGGGAGCCGAGCCTGATTGCTTAACCAGGCCAAGATAAATTGAGGTACAAATCAGCGTGCCCTCCCAGGTACAGAATCAGCCGGGCACATATCACATTAACTCCCTCTGCATCAAGTAAACGTAGACCTTTCTTGGCTGTTTGTTTGTAATGTTGTTACGCTGACCATGCAAATAGCAATTGTTATTCACAATTTAGAGTAAAACACATTCTTTACAATCTCATATAAACTTTAATATGTCATTTCGAAAGTCATTTTCAACATACTTAAATCTGCAGCTATCATTAAGGCTAGGTTCATACTGCTGAGCTGTGGTAACAACATGCACATATGCTAACGTATGCTCAGTTAGACTGGGTTCACACCTCCCGACGGCAGAGGCTCGCAGCAGGGGTCCGGTGAGTATCAGGGGCCGAATTTTTGGCTGAATTCAGCCCTGAAACAGAGCCAAAGACGCACAGCACTCCTGTGCAATCCGCTCCACAGCCGCAATGAATATATGTGAACCAGTTCCATAGAGAGCTGGTCACAATCTCCTGTCATGAGAAGTGCTGGTAAAGCTTTGATTTTTTTTTTTTAATAAAATAACAAACATGTCATACTTACCTGCTCTGTATACTGGTTTTGCGCAGAGCAACCCTGATCCTCCTCATTTCGGGGCCCCTGCCAACACCTGGCTCCTCCTCTTCAGCGAGTGCCCCCATAGAAAGCTGCTTTCTATGGGGGCACTCGTGCGGGCTTGCTCCCGAGCCATCCTGTCTAGCTCCTTCTGTTATCAGTCTGCCCCGTAAAGAGGGAGAACGCCACTGCTTTCATGCACAGCACTGGGTGAAGATTGGGCTCAGGTAAGCATAAAGGGGGCTGGGGGGATCCAGAGGGTTTTTTTTACCTTAAAGTGGATGTAAACCCTCCATATACCCAGTGAAGTGAACAGCCTCGGATGATACACAGAGATGAAACAAATCTCCCTGTATAAGTTTTACATGTATATCTGCTGTCTTCATCTGTATTTATCCTTTACAAAGTACTCTTCGTGTTAGGCTTTTTTCTTTTCCTGGTTAGCACTGCAGAGAAGCCTGGGCATACAGCAAAGACAGCTGATTGGAGGAAAGGTACACACCCCTCTACCCATAGGTAGAGACTCTCAGATGTCTTTGTTGTTTTGTTCAGCACAGTGCTAATCTATTTATAGCATCCTCCCAAACTCAAAACTCTGGCTGCTCTTATCATAATTTGACAGACACTTGTCAGGCTGATAACAGAGCTACAGAACAGGACAAAGGGACACAGGGCTTTGAAGAGAGATAAGAAAACACTGCAGATATATGTGCCCAGCTCAAATTTCATGAATCGGGTTTACATCACTCTGCCCTCAATCACACTGTTTCCTTTCATCCGGAGTCATAAAGAACTGGGATTGGGGATTAAACTTGGATAGGGATTGGGATGTTATGGGATGCCCAGTGAATTGGATTCACACTTGAACCGGACCATCTATATATACGTCCTGTACATACACTCCTTCTCTTTCTCCAGTTCACACTTGCTTCTCAATAGACTCCTGTTTCACTCTCCCACACAAAACTTGTTTCCGGCCTAGCTAGCACATGGTGAGGCCTGCTGTTGCTTTAGCACAGCCTCTGAGCCACCCATTACAGGCAGGGACCGCGGGCCCCCAAAGTGTAGCTAAGTACATACAGTATCTCACAAAAGTGGGTACACCCCTCACATTTTTGTAAATATTCTATTCTATCTTTTCATGTGACAACACTGAAACACTTTGCTACAATGTAAAGTAGTGAGTGTACAGCTTGTATAACAGTGTAAATTTGCTGTCCCCTCAAAATAACGCAACACACAGCCATTAATGTCTAAACTGCTGGCAGCAAAAGTGAGTACACCCCTAAGTGAAAATGTCCAAATTGGACACACAGTGTCAATATTTTGTGTGGCCACCATTATTTTCCAGCACTGCCTTAACCCTCTTAGGCATGGAGTTCACCAGGGCTTCATAGGTTGTCATTGGAGTCCTCTTACACTCTTCCATGATGACATCACAGAGCTGGTGGATGTTAGAGACCTTGCACTCCTCCACCTTCTGTTTGAGGATGCCCCACAGATGCTCAATAGGGTTTAGCTCTGGGGACATGATTGGCCAATCCATCACCTTTACCCTCAGCTTCTTTAGCAAGGCAGTGGTCGTCTTGGAGGTGTGTTTGGGGTCGTTATCATGTTGAAATACTGCCCTGCGGCCCAGTCTCCGAAGGGAGGGGATCATGCTCTGCTTCAGTATGTCACAGTACATGTTGGCATTCATGGTTCCCTCAATGAACTGTAGCTCCCCAGTGCCGGCAGCACTCATGCAGCCCCAGACCATCACACTCCCACCACCATGCTTGACTGTAGGCAAGACACACTTGTCTTTGTACTCCTCACCTGGTTGCCGAGACACATGCTTGACACCATCTGAACCAAATAAGTTTATCTTTGTCTCATCAGACCACAGGACATGGTTCCAGTAATCCATGTCCTTAGTCTGCTTGTCTTGAGAAAACTGTTTGCGGGCTTCCTTGTGCATCATCTTTAGAAGAGGCTTCCTTCTGGGATGACAGCCATGCAGATTAATTTGATGCAGTGTGCGGCATATGGTCTGAGCACTGACAGGCTGAATCCCCCACCCCTGCAACCTCTGCAGCAATGCTGGCAGCACTCATACATCTCTTTCCCAAATACAACCTCTGGATATAATGCTGAGTATGTGCACTCAACTTCTTCGGTTTACCATGGCAAGGCCTGTTCTGAGTGGAATCTGTCCTGTTAAACCGCTGTATGGTCTTGGTCTCCGTGCTGCAGCTCAGTTTCAGGGTCTTGGCAATCTTCTTATAACCTAAGCCATCTTTATGTAGAGCAACAATTCTTTTTTTCAGATCCTTGTAGTTCCTCTCCTGCAGATCTCTCTGGTAGTGCTCTCTCCCTCTATCCTTTCCTGCTCTCTCACTTGTGCCTCTCCGCCAGGTTCTCTCTCTCCTCCTGGATGCACCCGAGCCCCAGGCCAAGGTCACCCTCCTCAGACTAGGGGCTCCCCCCAGGCCCCGACAGCCTCCGCACTATACCATCTCCATCTCTTCCACTTGAACTCTCCTCCCAGACAGGGCCATCCCCAGGTATTTGAGGAAGCCTGCCCCCTGCCAATCCAGTGTTGGGGATTGGTCAGGGTTCCCGAAATACCTCAGCAAGCCTCACCTCCTTTTCCTCACCCTTTCTTACAGAACTTTCTGAAGCAGAAAGGAGGGGTAACCAAGGCACTCCCTGCAGTCACCAGTCACTCCCTAGGCCACTTCCATGCCCAGGATCAAAACAATCTGGCTTGATCTCAGTCAGGCCTGACTGAATTTACCTCACCTGTACAAAAATCTACCAAATAGCACCTACCTATAGTAGAGGGCACTACATAAGAATGAATGGCACCACAGCACACCAATGAGTTGTAAATGCAACAGGGTGAACCAAGCCTAAAATAAAAAATGCTGATCCTGCCATGAAGGTACTTGTGCAGGCACATCTTGTTATAGTGACAACGCTCTGTCCCTTTCTCCTAGTTGTGCTCTTGTGTTTTGTCATTTTGGCAGCATGCACAGTTTTTGGTAGCAGAGATTTTGGGGGACATTTATCAGTTCTGTCTCACAGCAGTGCAATACTAAACAGGAGCAATAAGACAGGTTATGAGATAAAATTTACTAAAAAACAGAGTGACAGAATTGCTTTAACTACCTGTCTACCAGCAAGCACAATTTATAAACAGCGGCTGGTAGACAGGGATCATAAATACACTCCTGTCTGCTATTATTATTTTGATTATAATTTAGGATTTACAGTTAGGTCCATCTATATTTGGAGATGGGCACAAGTTTAGTTTTTTTTTCAGGTATTTACCAAAACATATTCAAACTATAGTTATATAATGGATATGGACTGAAAGTGCACACTCTCAGGTTTAATTTGAGGGTATGTATATCCAAATCGGGGCAAGGGTTTAGGAATTAAAGCTCTTAAGAATAGCCAACCCCCTTTTTTCAAGGAACCAAAAGTAATTAGACAATTGAATCAAAAGCTGTTTCATGGCCAGGTGTGGGCTACTCCTTCGTTATTTCTTCATCAATTAAGCAGGTAAAAGGTCTGGAGTTGATTCTAAGTGTGGTATTTGCATTTAGAATCTATTGCTGTGAACCTACATCCTTCGTTCTAAGGAGCTGTCCATGCAAGTGAAACCATTGTAAAGCTTCAAAAAAAGGCTTCAAAAACAAAACAAATCCATCAGGGAGATAGCAGCTACATTCTGAGTGTCCAAATCAACAGTTCGGTACATTCTGAGGAAAGAAGAATGCACTAGTGAGCTCAGCAATATAAAAAGGCTTGGACATCCACAGAAGACAACAGTGGTGGATGATCGCAGGATCATCACTATGGTAAAGAAAAACCCATTCACAACATCCAGACAAGTGAACAACACTCTCCGGGAGGTGGGCGTATCATTGTCAAAGTCTACAATCAAGAGAAGACTTCACAAGAGCAAATACAGAGGGTTTGCCACAAGGTGCAAACCATTGATAAGCCTGAAGAATAGAAAAGCCAGATTAGACTTTACCAAAAAACATCTAAAAAAGCCAGATCAGTTCTGTAAAAGCATTCTCTGGACGGATGAAACTAAGATTAATCTGTACCAGAATGACAGGAAGAAAAAAGTGTGGAGAAGGCTTGGAACAGCTCATGATCCAAAGCACACAACGTCATCTGTAAAACATGGTGGAAGGCAGTGTGATGGCATGGGCATGCATGCCTTTCAGTGGCATTGGGTCATTGGTGTTTATTGATGATGTAAGACAGAAAACAGAAGCAGCCGGATGAATTCTGCAGTGTTTAGAGATATACTGTCAGCCCAGATTAAGCCAAATACAGTGAAGTTCATTGGACGGCGCTTGACAGTACAGATGGACCATGATCCAAAACACACTCCAGAAGCAACCTAGGAGCTTTTGAAGGAAAAGAAGCGGAATATTCTGCAATGGCCAAGTCAATCACCTGATCTCAACCCAATTGAGCATTCATTTCACTTGCTAAAGACAAAACTAAAGGCAGAAAGAGCCACAAAGAACAACTGAAGACAGCTGTAGTTAGAGCCTAGCAAAGCATCAAAAAGGAGGAAACCCGGTCTTTGGTAATGCCCATGGGTTCCAGACTTCAGGCAGTCATTGCCAGTAAAGGATTCTCAACAAAATACTAAAAATTTACATTTTATTTATGATTATATTATTTTTGTCCAAATACATTGGAGCCCCTGAAATTTGGAGGGACTGTGTATAAAAATGGTTGCAGTTCCTAAAATTTGTACTTGATATTTATGTTCAACCCCTTGAATTAAAGCCGAAAGTCTACACCTCAAATTCATTTGGATTGTTTCATTTTAATTTTATTCTGGTGGCATACAGAGCCAAAAGTATGAAAATTGTGCCCGTGTCCAAATATATATGGACCTAATTGTATATAGCTCCAACAGTTTGCGCAGCGCTTTACAAAATGGACGGAGACAGTACAGCAGCTATGATACAATTTAATACGAAATACGAATAAGAAGAATCAGAGGGCCCTGCTGTATAGCATAACATATGTTTATGTTTCTTTTTACTGATTTATCAAGTGTCTATTAGACCCCTAATGTCTCTCCTGCCTTCCACTGAGGCTAATGGAACAAAACCAAAAGTGGTCCCAGAAGAGACGTAATACAGGTTGATCATTTAGCAGAGGAAAGATCAGCGAGAGGACAGTTCACACTGTGTAGTGGGGTGTTTTGAAAAAATGGCATTTCAATAAAGTTTAAAACGACTAAACAGAGAGATGCATCATTACAGGGAGGACTAACCATTTAAAGACGTGTATCTCTAATTCTGTTTAGAAAAAAAATACCCTCCTGATCATAGACATAGTTATATGCAATGCAAAGATTTCTACTAGTTCTGTCAAAACTGACATCTACGCTCCATGCACATGCATGTGAGCGGTCTACCTGCTGTAATCACATGACCAGCCCTGGGTTTATAATAGGGGAAAATAGTTTGGTACAAGCGCTGAGCCAATCACAGCATGAAGAAGAAGACATTTCTAGGGTGTGTATGGAAATGTGCCACTGATATTGCGGTTTCTATGGCTACAGGGAAGCAGCATTTGAATTTTTTTTGGCAGTTTTAGGAAATCAGATGGCTACTGATTGAAATAGAAAAGTAATTTCTAATTACTCAAATTCACAAAATGTTTTGTGCATTCGTTATATATTGTATGTCAGATCAGGCTTAATGACGTTTCCTTTAAGCCTCAAACACACGGACGTTTTTTGACGTCTGCGTTTTCTGGCGTTTTCTGCAGCTCTCCATGTTAGTCAATGGCCCCATAAAAACGCCAACGTTTTTGAGCTGTAGATGGCGTCGACGTTAGTGAGCTGAAACTAGAACCCACGGCCAGCGCATTCTGAGGCTGTAACGTTTTGGCATTTTTTGACGCCGACGCCACAAAACGACAACTAACGCCAACAAACGCCAACTAATATTGTACCGATGTTAACCGGCGTTTTTTGAAGCAGACGTTTTTAGGTTGAAAAATAGCAGAGGGATGATTTTTTTTAAAAAACGCCTATTGACGCCGACGCTCACTAACGCCGATGCATAACTCCGAAAAACGCCAATTTTTTTTCCTTGATGTCGGGCCCGACGTTTTGTTTATTTTTTAAGAAACATCCGTGTGTATGAGGCCTTAATAGAACATTTGTATTGTCAACTGTATGCGTAAAAGAACAAACCAGCTTGCTGTTTGCAACAAAATTTTCAGAATGTTCTAGGAAAACCACAGTTACAATATTTTGTCAATTTTTTTGTCTTTTGGTGACAAAAAGCAGAAGTATTTTATCATGTTTTAGGTTTCCCAGTTCAATGTGACTGTAATGTTTTTATTACATGGCTTTGGTGTTGGACTGCTGTCTATTTACCGAGGAACTACAAGCTGCAGCATGCCCTGTCAGCTTTTCCTCAATGTATTTTTAATATGTTACTGAGTGGTTATATAATCTTAACTAGAGTACTCCCAGGAGCTCAGCAGGCAATATTCTTATAAATTATAGCTGCCATCTTTTCTGAGCCTTTCTACTGCTTGCTTATTAAAGCGATTTTTATTGTACAGGAAGGCTTTTAGGTTAATAACAAACTGAAATTATATTTGAAACTTTAAAGTCTCTTAAAAATACCACTTCCAAAAACAGTGGATACAGTGTCTAAACTCTGGGATTTTCAAAAAATCCCCCATTAGTACACCCCTTACACTAAACACTAAACAGTTATTACATTTGAAATCCCTTACCTTTGAAGAGATGTGTCCAATTTAATTTACAGGAAGTGGTCTCTCTAGTTCAAATGATGCACTATGTATTCTGCAAGGCAGGCTCTGTTAGAAGAGTGATTGCATCATATCCTCTTCTCTCTGTTTAGACTACATTTCCCATCAGGCATTGCACATTTCAATGAACGTGGGAGGTACACTAGTCTGTACATGTAAATGTGAGCAAGCTTACTTCAACATAAATCATGCCCCTCATTCTTCAGCCAGGCCCACTAACCAGTGACACACAACATGTCTGTTCTCTCCCCTCCAGCCACAGGAGATAAACATATTGCCCTTACATGCTTTCTGTAATCATTACTGAACTGTACACACATCCCATAATGATATATTATACACCCTGTACTCTGCTGTAATTCACTGTTAGAAATATTCCTCCTCCTCCTGCAGATTTTAGATAGTTATAACAGCAATCATTGCTGGTATGGTGTATGAAAACATCCCTAGCCGCAACACAGAAAGAAAGAGCCGTGATGTTTTATATCAGCATGTGACACATGTAAATGTCCACATGAGAAAAAAAAAAAGCACAGCGCTAACTTACTAATCAATAACACAATATTGGAGGAACCCTCTAATGCAGTGTTTCTCAACCCGTGGTACGCGTACCCCTTGGGCTACGCGCACCACAGGCAGGGGGTACGCCGCACAGAGCCGAGTGACTTGTTCTCACTCGTGCTGCAGCATCCTCCTGTCATAAGCCTGCTGCCCGGAGAGTGACAGTCTGAGCGAGCAACTCTCCCGGCGGCTCAGTGACATTGCTGGGGGGTGGGGGATGCAGCCCGCACCTGGATGACCCCCGTGGAGGGTCCCGGAGACATAATTCTTTAGCCATATGTGCCGGCGCCATGCTCAAGCCTGCAGTGGCCACCCGGAGAGTGACAGTCTGAGCGAGCACCTCTCCGGGCGGCTGCACACTGCATCCTCCTCCGCCCGCTGCAGAGGGGGGGGGGGGTTCTGATGGAGGGGGGTGATGTGAAGGGGGTCTGC
>BLSH010120191.1:231124-249072 GCA_018402905.1 Glandirana rugosa
TCTACACTTAAAGAGGGGGTTATCTTGAGGGAGGGGGTCTGCACTGATGGAGGGGGGTCTGCTCTGATGGAGAGGGGTTATCCTGAGGGAAGGGGGTCTGCAGTTTTTGAGGGGGTTATCATGAGGGAGGGGGTCTGCACTGATGGAGGGGTTATCCTAAGGGGGAGTCTCTTCTGATGGAGGGGGGTTATCCTGAGGGAGGGGGGTCTGCACTGATGGAGTAGGGTGGTTTATCATGAGGGGGTCTGTACTGATGAAGGATGGGGGGTTTATCCTAAGGGGGGTCTGCACTGATGGAGGAGGGGTGGTTTATCCTGAGGGGGGGCTGCACTGATGGAGGAGGGGGCTGGTTTATACTGATGGGGGGTCTATACTTAGTGGAGGGGGACTGTATTGCATTTGGTGGGCATTGCACTGATAAGGGTGCATTTGGTGGGGGTGGGCACTGCACTGATGAGGCTGCATGTGGTGGACACTGCACTGATGAGGCTGCATTTGGTGGGCACTGCATTGATGAGGCTGCATAAGGTGGGCACTGCACTGATGGGGCTGCATTTGGTGGGCACTGCACTGATGAGGCTGCATTTGGTGGGCACTGCACTGATGAGGCTGTATTTGGTGGGCACTGCACTGATGAGGCTGCATATGGTGGGCACTGCACTGATGAAGCTGCATATGGTGGGCACTGCACTGATGAGGCTATATTTGATGGGCACTGCACTGATGAGGCTGCATATGGTGGGCAATGCACTGATGAGGCTGCATATGGTGGGCACTGCACTGATGAGGCTGCATATGGTGGGCATTGCACTGATGAGGCTGCATTTGGTGGGCACTGCACTGATGAGGCTGCATTTGGTGGGCACTGCACCGATGAGGCTGCATTTGGTGGGCACTGCACTGGTAGGCTTCATGTATGTGCATGTGTCTACCTGTCTGCTAATTTTGTATTATGTGTGGGTGTCATTGTGTTCATTTGTGATTTTGTGTGTGTATCTGTCATTGCAGCATGCACACATACAGTGATATTGAACACTAACAAAAACCATCACAAACACATACAGAAATTACCACAAACACATACGGACATTACACACGCACACAGAAACCATGACACCCAAACGATAACTTTCTCAAGACGGGTACTTAGAAATTTTTTTTAGACCTGCAGGGGTACTTCACCGTAAAAGGTTGAGAAACACTGCTCTAATGTATGGAAATCTCAATAGACTTCAATATCACCACAATACCGGTCTCTGTGATGTGTAACGTCACATATAATACACCCCCCCGCCCGCCATCTCATCAATGATAGCAGAGATCCCCCGCTATGACATGCCTGATATTTCTGGAATGTCTGGCATGCTTGCTATATGAACACCGCTCTGTATTTTTCCCCTGTCACAGCTGTATTGTGAAGCACACCGCAGAGCGCACTGTTCCGATATGGCTATGACAGGAGAAAGTTACCATGCCAGACATTCAAGGAATAGCAGAGATCTCCTGCTATGACATGCTTAGTATTTCTGGAATGTCTGGCATGCTTGCTATGTAATCTCTGCTCTGTAACTTTTTCCTGTCACAGCTGTATCGGAACAGTGCGCTGTTCGGTGTGTATCACAATACGGCTGTGACAGGAAAAAAAATACAGAGCGGTGTTCATATAGGAAGCATGCCAGACATTCCAGAAATACCAAGCATGTCATAGCAGGGGAGATCTCTGCTATCATTGATGAGATAGTGGGCGGGCGGACGAGGTGCGGGGGGGCATTGCTGGCAGAGAGGAGGGAGGAGGAAACCCCCTCTTTGGGTGGCACAGACTGGGGGCTGTGAGACCCCCTCCACCCACTGCAGCCCAGCAGGCGGAAATAGAAATGCCTGCTGGGCTGTTAGAAAACTACAGGAAGGCGTGTCAGACCGCTGCCTGACAGTCCAGGATGGAGAACGACTAGGGGTCTTACAAACAGGATGTCAAAGGGGAATAACGTTTTTTCAGCAAGTTCAGCAGGCTACTACAGAGGAACTACAGAGCTCAGCAGAAGATGGGTGGCATAGTTGGTGAAGGTAGGAGATCAGTAACAAGGACAAAAAAAAAAAAGTTTTTTCACCTGAGTTCTGCTTTAAAGTTGAACTCCAGGCAAATGGCTAAATACACAGATGAAATACACTATAGTACGAAAAGTATTGGGAAGCCTTTACATGCATGAATTTTAATGACATCCCAGTCTTAGTCCTTAGGGTTCAATATTGAGTTTGCCCACCCTTTGCAGCTATAACAACTTCAACACTTCTGAGAAGGCTGTCCACAAGGTTTAGGAGTGTCTATGGGAATGGTTGACAATTCTTCCAGAAGAGCATTTGTGAGGTCAGGCACTGATGTTGGACGAAAAGACCTGGCTCACACTCTTCGCTCTAATTCATCCCAAAGGTGTTCTATCGGGTTGAGGTTAGGACTCAAGTTCCTCCACCCCAAACTGGCTCATCCTTGTCTTTTGCACTGGTCCAAATCATTTGGTGGAGGGGGGATTATGGTGTGGGGTTGTTTTTAGGGGTTGGGCTTGGCCCCTTATTTCCAGTGAATGGAACACTTAATGCGTCAGCATACCAAGACATTTTGGACAATTTCATGCTCCCAACTTTGTGGGAACAGTTTGGGGATGCCCCCTTCCTGTTCCAACTTGACTGCACACAAGTGCACAAAGCAAGGTCCATAAAGACATGAATGAGCGAGTTTGGGGTGGAGTCCTGACCTCAACCCGAAAGAACACCTTTGGGATGAATTATAGGAGAGACTGCAAGCTAAGTCTTCTCATCCAGCATCAGTGCCTTACTTCACAAATGCAGTACTGGAAGACTGGTCAAACATTCCCATGAACACACTCCTAAACCTTGTGGACAGCCTCCCCAGAAGAGTTAAAGCTGTTATAGCTGCAAAGGGTGGGCCCACTCAATATTGAACCCTACTAACTGGGATGCCATTAAAGTTCATGTGTGTGTAAAGACAGGTGTCCCAATACTTTTGGTAATTTAGTACATATATGTATATATTAGCTATAATTTGTATTTACATCCATCCAGTCTTGATGGCAGGGCAGGATATCTGATTTTTCTTTGCTACAGTTCAGTAACACGTGCAGGTCATGTCCCTACCTTAACATGTAAAGAAAATACATCTAAAGCGCACAATCCTGCAAAGTCAAAATGTTCATACAAGAAGCATCTTACCTGAAATGATCTTTAGGTCCACGTACAATACACATTCAGATATGTGTATGTGGGATTGCTGGTCCTAATGGCAGAGAACTATCCACAATTGTAGTAACTAATAAGCAGAGTGAGGGTGCAAAGACCTTGTGTATTATATAAAAATATATATATATATATATATATATTTATATAAATATAAATATTATATAAGACACATTTATTAGAATAAAAAGTCAGTCTTGCTCTCATAATTATGTTGGTGTAATAGTGCCTCAAAATCAGCCTTAAGGTCCTAGCAGCAGTAGCCCATTATCTGTGACCAATAGCTTAACAGATCACAGATTGAATAGAGGCATCTGCTGCACACCATACCTGAATGGTATCCTCAATTGCTGGGATGCTTATAATACACATGATCTTTGTGCCCTCTTTTGCTTGCATGTCCCTCCCTCAACCCATGAATGGACTGGGAAAAGAGAAGCAGCAGCCTACTACTCTGTTACTCTCTCCTATTACCATATCGCTTGTTAGCACATGATCACTACAGCACAACTGATTGGCTACTTGTGCAGCTTCTACATCTCCTAGTCTGAGCTGCATTGTTCAGTGGATTGCAAGAGGTTGATACCTATTAAAATTCAAATACGTACACTTCTTGCATTTAATGAATACATTATTCAATGTATAAATTATTAGAGCAGTCTTTATCAATAAGGGTTTTTCAAGCAGTAAACATTTTCTGCCTCTCAGATAAGTGACCGTGAATCCCAGTGATGATTTCAATTATACACTGAACACCAATGTACAGAGAATGTCTTCCAATAACCACCAATGGAAGGAGCATTCTTCCCACTGACCCCCAATGGAAGGAACATTCCTCTCATTGACCACCAGCGTAAGGAGGAACTTCTGCCAATGACCATTGAGAGCTCCCTTCTATACTGACTGCCAATGAGGGCGACCATTTCACTGACCACAAATGTAATGGGGGCATTTTACCATGGACCACCAATGCAAGGAAACTGTCAGATTTTGCTCATGACATTATTATTTGTTTAATTTCTTATTATTTATTCTTGTACCTGGTGGTTCTAAAGTCATAAGGTTTTTTACACTAATGCATTCTCTGCATTAAAGTGTTACTAAACCCACAACAGTAAAATCTATCTGTATATGCAGAATAGCATGCTTGCTATACTTACTGTGTAACTTAAGGGGTTAATCCTCTGTATTGTGTAAAAAGGTTGTTTGATCGTGTATGGTCAGATACTTCCTTCTTACCCTGTCTACTATAGTAGACTCTACTATACTATACTACATGCAGGAAGTGTGTAAACATTGCACATGCTCTGTTCGATCTTTATGTTTCACATGGACACAGACTGCAGTGCATTTCTAGAGGCAGTGATTGTTTATTTGTGAACTGAGCATGTCATAGGCAAAGCACCAATCAGCTCTGGCCGGATTGTGGGTGAAGGGTCACTGATGCAAAGGAAGTTGCATCATCAGAGATTGAAATCTCCTCCCACATGAACACTGGGGAAGTCCTGCCTACTTGCATTTTATTACCGGACTGCAATATACATATGAAAAAAAGGTATATAGCAGCAGTATTTTGGTATAAAAAGATTTAGAAGCTGTGTGCACTGTGGGGGAGCGGATGAATTCTCTTTTATAGTGCTGGGTTTAGTAACACTTTAAGGTAGGAAAACTCCCCACTACTTGTTCCACCTCTCCCATCCCTAAACACTCACCTGCCTCCTCTCACAATCCAGCACTGTCCCATCTGCAGCCCCACTCTCCCCTTTTCCTGGTCTCACAGGAGACCCAGGCTGTCAGTCATATCCTGTGAGGAGGGAGCGGGGGCATGGACCAGCTGTGCTTTGTATGTCTGTGGATGAACGCAGCCTGGCTGGGGAGTGCGCCCACATGGGTGCCCCCTCGGCACAGGGCTTACTGTGGGGTCACCCGCAGGAAAGAATTAGTGGAAAGCATCGGCAGGGGACTCCAGAAGAGGGGGTATGAGACTGCTCTGTACAATACCACTGCACAGAGTAGGTACAGTTGTAAGTATAACATCTTTATTAAATTTAAAAAAAAATGCCTTTACAATCACTTGAATTTAGGGTTCATGTCAATTCACTCTGAGCTGTATATATACAAATTATTAGCAAGGGTTCAATTAGACCCGAACTTTATAAAGTTCTTCTTTCACAGTGCATATTATACTCTTTAAACATAGTTTGTATTTAAGAGGCAGGAAGTTCACTATACTATCTGTTCAGTTTTCAAAGTAATGTAATGTGCAGAGGAAGTGCAGAGAGGAGATCAGGGTATAAAGCCTGAGAAAAGTTATGCAAGGTCCTGCTGAGAGCAAAGTGTGCATCGGAACGTACAACATGCTGTTTGTCCTGAACCCACTAGAGGTTTGACATTCCCATGCCGGCTCATTGTGGAAGTAAGGTCCTCACTAGACTTTGCATTCTTGAAATCCTTCCAGCTGCTTGTACACAGCCTTCCCCCCACCTTCCAAAATACATCTAGAGCTTAATACGAACTCTGACGTCAATCCTCTGCTAAAAAATCTTTTTCTCTTTTAAAAACTCCTGTGGATGAAGAAGCGGAGAGCAGACAAATACAGTAGCTTGTGATCTTTCTTACTTTTCCACCACCTCTGGCTTTGTGTCTGACGAGATGAAATTATTCACAGCAAAGGGGCACTGAGATCTCCAGAAAATGAACATTTCACCTTTGACAAGACCAGCTTTTTGCTACCTGCTGAGAAGCAGGCATCTGTACTAATGCCGGGAAAAGTGCCTTTAATTTGGTCTTTATTCCTAAACACGGCAAAGGAATTTTATTCCAAAGAAACATAAACCAGCCCAACGTGAAGCCTAGGTGGAATCAGAAGTATCAGATACTTGTTTCAGTTCAAAGCATGCCTGGCTGTCAAAAACTCTCCAGCAGCCACTAATCTTCCATTTCTATCTTGACAAGCATTGGTTTAGTATTTTGTTTTGTGTGATTTTTTAAGCAGCTTGAAGGTCTCCCTTTGGCGGGAGATAAATTAAACATCTGTATTTGGTTCTTCCACTCCGTATGAAGAAAACAACTGCTTTAGGGTTAGGCTTCATTTTAAATTGGAATTGTTTTGCCTAGCTTAAGCAGGTGTGTGCTCACTGTTTGATACAGGCATATCAAAGTGCATTCTGGGGTACTTTTCTGTGTTTTAGGTTGGCAGGTCCTTTTGTGGATCTTAGCCTGGGAGTCATGTGATGTAGTCCAAATTTGGAAAGTCTAAATCATGTTAGTGGTGTTTATAAATGTGTTAGTCACCAGGCTATTACAGGTCGAGAAGATGGAGGCTGCAGTAGGACATGGTTGCTTTTCATTCTAAACTTTCACATTCAGATCATTGTAGAAAACCTGCGTTTTTGTGCAGTATAAAAAAGCCAGTAGAATTATAGTGCTGACATTGATTGACAGATAAAAACCCAAGTCACATGTAATCATACAACTTGTCAAAGCCACTTTAAGGTCATGATATAAAGACTGGAACTAATGAATGGCATATACTGTACATCGTATGATGTCTATGCCATATATATATATATATATATATATGTTTTTTTTCCCAGATTTGATATTACTTGCAGACTACAGATAAATTCTGGACATTGAGATGCATTTTGTTGCTAAATCTACATTTCCATAGGAGCACCCAGCTTTTAGGAATGTGCTGATGTAGTTATACTCCTGCACATTTGTCTGTGCTTAGATTACTAGAATATATTCACCTTTATGTTTTTCTGTCCTACATTAAGTAAGGGCAGCTGATATTCAGTCAGTTTGTTCACCGTAACAAACCCAGATTTAAATGATTTTATTATCAAGGAAAGCTAAGGTTAATTTACCAATTGTATCTTTGCATGCTTCTAACCTGAAGGGAGAAAGTTCAACGTAAATGTGGCTTGGCTAATAGACCACGTAGTGGTGAGTTTGTCAGCGTTTACGTACTCTTTGTTCTACTGACAGAAATTCCGTTTTATTATAGCTACTCTTTACTTATCACTGCTCTATTTTCAGTTAATGTCACTCTTGGCACTTTGACAGAACACACGAATTCAAGTAACTGGACTTCCAAGGTTCATTCCCTCGTACCTGGCACCTCTAGGTTGCATATCTGGCCAAGCCCAACAAAACAGCAACTGTTAGAAATATTTACAAACCAAGGAAATGAAGGCATAAAACATGAATGCATGCATACAATTATGTCATGGTTCTTTTCTCAAGAACGTGCCTAAATTGCATATCTGGGCGGCATAACAGTCATGATCTCAGTCTAGATAAACATTAAGTAAGCTGAGGGACAAAATCGTGACTGGAACTACAGCTGACAGACCTGATAAAGATTAAAGCTGAACTCCAGGAAGACTAATAAATACACAGATAGAATACATATGAGGGATCAGCTTTACTTTTTCATTCTTTATTTCTGTTCATCCAGTTCTGATATTTACACAGCTCTGACACAGCCTTGACTAGCAGGGCAGAAGAACTGATTTTATCTGCTTCAGGGAAATAACAATTACAGTGAAAAAGGAAGCAGCAGACCCGTGAGCTCATCATTTTATTACTCTGCTCTCTCTTCCTATCAGCACACCCCTTGTTAACACATGAGCGCTGCTGCACAACTGATTGACCCCTTGTGCTGTATTTCTTTCTCCCAGTTTGAGCTCTGCTGTACAGGGAGTAAAATTGGCTGATACTAAATGCAGGTACTTACTCCGCTTGCACTTACAGAATACATTTATTGTATGAATAAATACAAATCTGCATTAATTTGTGCCTTATATATCAGCCCAGAGTTCGGCTTTAAGAGAAGGGTTAGCAAAAATTATCCTGAATCCTGTTTATGGCACAAAGTCTAGGCATTAGTGGATCATACAAAGGCACTTGTCACAGAATCTGTCAGCCTCTGCCACCAATAATTTGAAATTTCCAAAAGGTTATAAACAAACACATTGTTACAACATAGTCCTAGCTGCGCCTTCCTCTTTCTTAGCAGTTTTTCACAGCGAACCTATCTTCCAGATTGCAAGGCGTGCTTAGTAACTGTGCAGCTGGGTTTAAATTTGGAAACAACCTGCCTAATTCATAGCATTTAAAGCCCTAGAGAGAGACGAACCAAAAAGGTCAGTCTGATTCCTTCCTGTGTAAAGTAAACACGGGTCACTTGAGGATTTTTGTAAACTGCGTTGGGGTTGGAAGTATAACTTAGAGCAATTACTTTTTTTTTTTCATTTACAAGGCTAGGATCGAATCCCCCTTGTCCACTTGACAGAAAGAGTCTTGTGTAATCGCTGGTTTTCTACAGCCTGATATTTTGTTTATTTAAACTGAAGCAGTTGCGTTTTCTCCACGTTCAGTATTTTAGGACTACAAGTTGTGTATTGTTCTGATTACACAGCAAGAATTTGTAATGAGAATTTTGTCTAGTGAGGCAAAGGTGAAGGGAGTTTTCTTACCCCAGGAGGGTGCCTAAATTTTTCCGGCGCCATGAAAAGGTCTTGAATGTACATTTATGAAATCACTTCGGTGAGCTACTTAACCAACGACAGCAGGAGTAGTCTTTTGGTTTATGCATCTGTTTTAACAAATCCTGGACCAGAAAGTTTTTGAGTTTCCTAACATATCGTACCGTTTCTCAACTATGGAGAACTTTTTTCATCGACATTTTTGTAAGTCTCATCCACCTGAACCAGAATGGAGAATGAGTTTGGCAGCTTCTAAAGTCAGACGCAAGTCAGGAGTTGGTGGGCCATCTTTGGGACTGCTCACACAGAGAAAGGCTTCTGTACAGGCCTTCCCCAACAAGAGAAAAGGAGAAAGTCGGAGGAAATCTAGTACAGCACCTGTTAGAGTCAACCCACGTTTTTCTGTGAAAAACATTAAAAAGTATACGTTAAAAACAGCAAAAGTTCAGGATTTAGAAGACTTGCTTTGGGAGATATGGATGGATTGTAGGGTACTCAGTGCTAATCAACAGTCCGTGGAACAGAACGATGATGGAGACAATTATACATCCGAAAGCGAGAGCTCGGAGAGTGAAACTGGAACCTCACATGAACCAAGGTGTGTAGACTTATCCAAATGGGTTGTGTGGCTGTCCACAGTCTCCAACCATTGTCCTTGTATATATTTTGAAATAGTGGTGATTCAAAGATGATATCTCTGCACCTCTGACACAGACTCTAATCACAGGTCTGCATTGTTAAACTGAACCTATACTTTGCCCACAAGGCAATGTTATTTGTTCATTTTACAGGAGCAACCATAAGGAGTCGGTGCTTATCTTCCTTACACTCCTTCATTGGCACGTTTGTCACCACTGGGTGTACAAGGAGGAAAGTGCCAAAAACTGAACATATAAAGTCCAGATTCAATGTTATTCAGACTCTTATATCATAAAAAAGTGTCCCCCTTCAGCAGGGCTTAGTACTGTTGAACAATGTGTATAGAATGGTGAAGTTATAGGGATCCTACAGGAGGCATTAGTATGAACACTGCAGATGCTGGTAAAGCCGCTCAAGAAATACTCAAAATCTCAGGTGTGGGGAAACACGTCATTCTTGTCTCCGCAAAGTGCAGCTGATTGTCAGGACCAGGCACTGTCAGAGGGAGAGAACATACGTAGCCCTGTGTAAATTTCAGCTTGTTCAGCAAGTCAAAATTTACACAGTCAGAGCCCGTTCACATGGGGTGACTTTCCATCTTAAATCCCATTGAAATGAATGGGAGCCATCTAAATGTACACTACTGAAGTCACTCCGACTCAAAAAAGGTTCCTGTATGACTTCAAGGCGACTTCTATCTGACTTTTAATTTAATGGAAGTCGCCTCCAAGTGGCATCCCCCATCTATATTGAAGCGACTTTCCAGGAAAAAGAAAATACTTTTCACAGTTACCCCCCCCGAATTACCCAGGCAACCCCCTCCCTCCCTTCTCTGATTGGCCACAGACAAGGTCGCCTGGCATGGAGTGGCGTTGTAAGTCGCCCAAAGTCACACTGAAGTCGCGTTGTAAGTCGACTAGAAAGGTCATGCCAAAGTCAGATTGCCCCTGTGTGAACGCAGCCTTAGTCTTTCGATGGATCTAGGTGGGGGGGGGGCTTGTTTCACAGATTTTAATAGGCATGAGCCAAATGTACCCCCAAATCTCTGTTTCCCCCTCTAGAGGACACCCCAGCATTAACTGTTTCTGTTACTTTGTTCTTGTACTGAAAACAGCATTTATTATTCCTTGCACAGGAACAGCACCCCTAGGTCATTTCCTAACACACAGGCATGCCCCCAGAAATACATCTCCTAAGAGCCCTTTCCCTGTACATAGTGTATGGCAGGCTCTTGGGAGTTAAGGCAGCAGCTCTATCAGGTTTGTTTTGACATGTGTGTCCTATTGGGGAGATTTCCCTTAACGTCCTGTCCCATTGCCAAATCAAGAAGTGAAAGGAAAAACCTCTAAAGTGAGTGAATACCTGGTAGTCACCAGGGTCACCACAGTGTCCCCAGTGGAAGATTTCACTTCTATTGCTGCTCTGGTGACCACCCAAAATTTGGGATTTTCTTTAGCTTTCACTCTTTATGATATCAGTAAACAGGACAAATAGAGAGGGTGAATTACCCGAACTTGGGGTCCAGTCAACTGTGAAAACCTGGCAGGTGTTTTAGACCCCTTTCACACAAGTGCGAGTTGTCCTGCGATTTAGGACTGCAAAGTCGAATGACACGTCGTTCCCCATTATTTCCATTGAGTATGATTCATATCTGTATGACTTTGAAGTTGTGCTAACTTCAAAGTAGTCCCTGCATTACTTTGGCCCAACTTTGATGCAACTTGAGGTCCATAGACTTCAGTGTTAAACCCTCAAAGTTGCATGCAAATCGCACCTGAATAATATAGATGCGTTTCCTGTACTATTTCTGTACGACTTTGTGATACGTCTTCTTTGTGTCAAAGTTGCAACAAAGTTGGGCCAAAGTCATACTGATCCGAAAACACAGTAAAATTGCGCCGCACAAGTGTGAAAGGGGCCTAAATCCCACTACACTCTACCAAAATGAAAGATAAAGTTTGTATTCAGTTATGCTTTCATATACAGCCATAGCCAAAAGTTTTGCGAAGAACATAAATATTAATTTTCACAAAGTCTGCTGCTTCATTGTTATTAGATCTTTTTGTGAGATGTTACTATGTTATACTGAAGTATAATTACAAGCATTTCTTAAGTCTCAAAGGCTTTTATTGACAATTACATTAAGTTTATGCAAAGAGTCAATATTTGCAGTGTTGACCCTTCTTTTTCAAGACCTCTGCAATTCGCCCTGGCATGCTGTCAATGAACTTCTGGGCCACATCCTGACTGATTGCAACCCATTCTTGCATAATCATTGCTTGGAGTTTGTCTGAATTTGTGGGGTTTTTTTGTTCACCTGCCTCTTGAGGAATGACCACAAGTTCTCAATGGGATTAAGGTCTGGGGAGTTTCCTGGCCATGGACCCAAAATTTTGATGTTTTGTTTCCCAGGCCACTTAGTTATCACTTTTGCCTTATGGCAAGGTGTTCCATCATTCTGGAAAAGGCATTGTTCCTCACCAGACTGTTCCTGGATGGTTGGGAGAAGTTGCTCTCGAAAGATGTTTTTGTACCATTCTTTATTCATGGCTGTGTTCTTAGACAAAATTGTGAGTGAGCCCACTCATTCCCTTGGCTGAGAAGCAACCCCACACATGAATGGTCTCAGGATGTTTTACTGTTGGCATGACACAGAACTGATGGTAGCACTCACCTTTTTCTTCTCCGGACAAGGTTTTTTTCCGGATTCCCCAAACAATCGGAAAGAGGATTCATCAGAGAAAATGACTTTACCCCAGTCCTCAGAAGTCCAATCCCTGTACCTTTTTAGCAGAATATCAGTCTGTCCCTGATGTTTTTCCTGGAGAGAAGTGTCTTCTTTGCTGCCCTTCTTGACACCAGGGCATCCTCCAAAAGTCTTCTCCTCACTGTGCATGCAGATGCACTCACACCTGCCTGCTGCCATTCCTGAGCAAGCTCTGCACTGGTGGTACCCCAATGCCGCAGCTGAATCAACTGTAGGTCCTGGCGCTTGCTGGACTTTCTTGGGCGCCCTGAAGCCTTCTTGACAAATGCAGTGGAAATTTTTTTTTTTATGGGATTAAGCTCATTTTCATAGCAAAGAGGGACTTGCAATTAATTGCAATTCAATCACTCTTCATAACATTCTGGAGTATATGCAAATTGCCATCATAAAAACTGAAGCAGCAGACTTGATGTGAAAATTAATTTGTGTCATTCTCAACATTTTTGGCCACAGGCAGTACTGTATACATGTAGAGAGGTACAAAAAGGGCAGTGACAGGCAAAGTTCTGCAGCCCAGAAGTGGTGAGCTCAAGTGGCACTGACACCACTGCTTGGGATTTCAGTGCAGCAGGAAGTTGGAAGCTTTCTGGAAGGATCAACAAATAATTTCTGCTCTTGCAGCATTTTTAAGGAGAAAAATAAAATCTTCACGTATTCCAGAGATGTACTGCTTTTTTAAATTTTTTTGCCCAAACATTCACTTTCAAATATTTTGTTGTTTTAACAAAACCGCCTCTCCATTAACCGCTTGGTCGGCAATTGACGGCGACAAGGTGGCTCCATTGCGCAAATCGCCGTCATATGACGGCGGCTGCGAGATCGAGCCCAGTGCGCTCACTGTGTCCAGGGGGGCCAGGGAGCGGGTGCGGCGGATTCGATCTCCGCCGGCCACCCGCGATGCCCCCCCGGAGTGAAAGAACGGAGGTCCGTGTAAGTAAACATGGACCTCCGTTCTGTGAGGGGGTAAGGGCTGTGATCACAGCCTTCCTCTACATGGAGGCTGTGATCACTTCCCTTCCCCAGCTAGGGCAGCCCCCATACAGTAAGAAGACTCCCAGGGAACACAGTTAACCCTTAGAGCGCCCCCTGCAGGTTAACCCCTTCACTGCCAATGGCATTTACACAGTAATCAGTGCATTTTTATAGCACTGATCGCTGTATAAATGCCAATGGTCCCAAAAAAGTGTCAAAATGTTCCGATATGTCCGCTGAAATATCGCAGTACCGCTAAAAATCGCAGATCGCCGCCATTACTAGTAAAAAATAAAAAAAATAAAACCCCCAGAAATTAATTCTCATCATCTGTAAACGCGACCACTTTTGCGCAAACCAATCAATAAACGCCGATTGCGATTTTTTTTATCACAAATATGAGGAAGAATATAAATCGGCCAAAATCGGCCAAAACCGATGAAAAAAAATGTTTTTATATTTTTTTTTGGATTTGTATTTTAGCAAAAAGTAAGAAATTTGGGGGTTTTTTTTGCAAAATTGTCGCTTTTCTTTTGTTTATAGCAGCGATCAGAAATGATGCAGCGGTGATGAAATACCACCAAAAGAAAGCTCTATTTGTGGGAAAAAAAGGACGCAAATTTCGTTTGGGTACAAGGTCGCACGGCCACGCAATTGTCAGTTAAAGCGACGCAGTGCCGAATCGCAAAAAGGGCTCTGGTCCTAAAGGGGGAAATCCTTCCGGGGCTGAAGTGGTTAAAGTCAGTGTGTCTTTTTACACTGGGGCGGTGCGCTTGCATGACCGGAACAAAACTCCTGCAAGCAGCATCTTCAGGGTGGTGCAAGAGCGGTGTATACACCGCTCCTCCACCGCCCCTGCCATTGAAATGAATGGCTGCCACTTTCAAAAACGCCGTAAAAGCAATTAACCCCTTTTTAACACCTCCTGGGGAGGTTAAAAGAGCCCTGCTAGCGACGCCAAAACGCCACTATAACATTGCTGAAGAAGTGATAAACTAGCGGCGCTTTACCGCTGACGCTCGGGTGGCCCGGTGTGAAATGCTACTTAGTGTAGTTATATTCCCTGTGCTGTTTGCTTTCCTTACCTTGTAATGATGGGCTCACATGTAGTGGCTGTTGTTGTAGAGTTAAGGTTAATCGATTCCCCTGTCTTAATATTTTTTTTTTACAGCTAGCCTGTCATTCGCCAAAGGGACCAGACAGGTTTCTGTTCCTGGCCACATAGGGGTTGATTTATGTAAACTAGAGAGTGCAAAATGTGGTGCAGCTCTATATAGAAACCAATCAGCTTCCAGTTTTTTTGTCAAAGCTTAATTGAACAAGCTCAAGTTAGAAGCTGATTGGCTACCATGCTCAGCTGCACCATATTTTGCACTCTCCAGTTTTAGTAAATCAACCCCATAGTGTGCATTGCATGTCCTGTCATCCACTCTGTGTGGCACCACAAATGTGGGAGTGCTAATGTAAATAAAAACATCTTACAGGTGAATAGTAAGTTCTGTGTGTGTCTGTGAATGCTGTGCCTGCTTGTGGCTTTGCCAGATCAAATTACTGTTTAGATCTCACCTGCACTAGCACTAGACAGAGATTGTGGGATGTTTAGTTTCTTCACAGGAAGTGTTAGTTCTCAGACTACAGACAGTGGCCATGCATTACCCTGTGCAGTACCATGCCTCATGACTCATGTTTGAACCACAAACTGACATTCTGACATCCGTATGTGAAGATTTACTCTACTATAGGTTGTGCATAGAGAGTAACAGGCAGCACAGTGAAACCACATGATCAATGCACGTCTAATGCAGTGAAAAACACAAAGGGCAACTAGGAAGGTTTAAAATGTCTTTAAGGTCCTTTTTGTAAAGTAAACTTGTTGCCTGGTATGGGCAAAGTACATGTTTAAAATCCATCAGGATATAGCCAAAGATATTGGGGTTGATTTACTAAAACCAGAGCGTGTTCAATTAGGCTTTGACAATGAAACCTGGAAGCTGGTTTCTATGCAGAGCTGCTCCTGATTTTGAATACTCCAGTTTTAGGAAATCCCCCCAAAGAGTTTATACTACCTAAATGGGAAACAAGAAAGGTAATTCTTAAAGCGGAGCTCCACCCAGTTAATAGTCAGCAGTTATAAAAAGTGTAGCTGCTGACTTTTAACAATCGGACCCTCACCTGTTCCAGGCTCCAGCGATGCGAGCGCCTGAAGGCTCGCTCTACCACCCCTCCCCTCAGTGGCGCCGGGTGCGCACTGTGCATGCGTGAGTCGCACTGCGCTTTGTGAATGGCCAGCACATCTTCTGGGACCTGTGACGTGTCCCAGAAGTTCGCCGGGTGGGGGGGGGGGGAAGCTAAACTTCCTTCCTGTTTCGCGGGAACAGGACAGGAAGTGCAGTTGGCAGTCAAAACAGGGTCCCAGCTGCCCCCCCCCCACACTTTTGAGTGGAACTCCGCTTTAAGTGCAACCTATTCTTTCTTTTAAATCAGGCCAGTGCATGCTGGTTTTGATTTGTTGGTATGAGTTACTGCACATTAAAATTGGCACTGTTTATTAATTAAAGCTAAGAGACTGATGTGAAAGCTTTGACATATTTGTATATCTTTCTTTTGTTTAAAGGAAGAAGCTCAGTAGCTTTTGCCATAATGTGTATAGCATGCTTGCTTTCTAAAGTGCTC
The DNA here is from genome assembly GCA_018402905.1 of Glandirana rugosa. Classification (NCBI taxonomy): domain Eukaryota; kingdom Metazoa; phylum Chordata; class Amphibia; order Anura; family Ranidae; genus Glandirana; species Glandirana rugosa. The sequence continues at coordinate 246,920 of BLSH010120191.1, forward strand.
TTCTCTAGTGACGTGATGTCCGCACTCCTCCAAGTCACTCTGTTGCTGCCGCTTCCATCCTCTCATCATCTTCTTTCAGGCCTGTAGTCTTTAACAGCTGTGGCTGAGACAGGATCACTTACCGATGCATGAGTGCGGCAGTTTTTTCATACTGACTCATGGTACTCACTGTAAAATGCTAGAATTGTACACTGTTGCTAGCTATGCTAGCTTTACCCTGCTAGCAGGTTTAGATTTTTCTCCTTTGGTCCTGTGGGCAGTAACCCATACCAACCAATTTTATTTTTCAGTCAGTTTTTGAAGAGCCAGGTGGTGCCAGCTGGGGTCACCCATGGCTCTAACTGGGGCGACTGAACAAGTTTCAAGCCATGTACGCCCAGAAACTGTATGGCAGAAGAGACATACAGAGTTTAAAATCATTTGCAAATTCTTGTTACTTTTCTACAAATTGCAATGTGACAAAGATTTCTTACAACAAAAGTCTTTATTGGACATTTCCAAATAAGACTTATTATAAAGAAACCTCTACATCTCATTGGCAGAGATCAGGCACGGAGATTTTGCTTCTGGAGTTCCCAAGAGATTTAGGCCTCAAACACACAGGCGTTGTGTAATGCCACGTTTTTGGGCGTTTTTTGCTGCTCTCCATGTTATTCAATGGCCCTCTAAAACGTTGACGTTAGTGAGCTGTAGCTAGAACGTGGGACCAGTGCGTTCTGAAGCTGCAGCGTACATCGTACCCCTACCCATGTACCTGGGTGAAAAAAAAGTGTACAAAAAAAAACACACTACACTGCTTTTTAAAATATTTTATTAAATCCGCTCCGGCATCTTCTCCCCTCTCTTCTTTCTTCAGCTCTTTTGCTGGGTCTTCTGTCTTCTGAGGGGTCTTCTGCAGGGTCTTCTACTCTTTTGCCGCTGTCTCCCCGGCTAGCTTCTCCCACCGCCGCTGCTTCTTCTTCTCCTCCTTCTTCTTCTGGAGATGTTGACTCGTTGCTCTCTTCCACTCGAATGCCGGGTCCGTGCTGAGCGGTTGCCTTATATTGGCATGGGGCGGGGCCACACGATGACGTCATCATGAGCCCCACCCTCATGATGTCACATCCTGAGGCGGGGCATCACATCACAGCCCCGCCTGGCCTGCCAGGCTGCGTGCTCGGATAAGGGTCTGGTATGGATTTTGGGGGGGACCCTATGCCGTTTTTTTCGGCGTGGGGGCTCCTCTTAAAATCCATGCCAGATCGAAGAGCCTGGTATGCTCTTGGGGGGGGGGGCCCACGCAAATTTTTTCCCTTTAAGACACCTAGCACACAAGTCGCGCCGCAAGTTGGCTCACCGTGATCCGACTTCTGGTGCGGCTTCTATTCAAATCAATGGGCTCCCATAGGGAACCATTGATTTTGAATAGAGGCAAAAAACGCCGCTGAAAGCTAGCGTGAAAAAATGTGCATTGACATCAATGCAAAACGCCGAGAAAAGCGTCAATTTTTTTCCCTGACGTCAGGCCCGGCGTTTTGCTTATTTTTGTGCAAACGCCCGTGTGTATGGGGCCTTATAGAGCTGGTAGCTTTTGTTACATATGTTTTGGTTAGATTTACTTTGATAAATGTATTGGATTGTTTTACATCTCGGCTATTAATGTAAATTCTTTGCAATTTTGGTATCATTCTGTGCTTTAGCCCACATTTTTCTATCTCCGTTTCTTAACTATAATTTCAACATGACAATATTGTTTTATTTTACTTGCTTTGGACACAGTGGGAGACATTTATGAATGTGGTTACAGTCTATTTCCAAATGTTGCACTATGTGAAGGTGTGTAAATCATTTAGGCCACTTTCACACTGAGGCGCGGGCTGCGGTAGCGGTAAAGCGCCGGTAGGGGGTTAAAAGCGCCCACTTAGCGCTGCTTTCAAATCGCTTTTAAGGCACTTTGAAAGCGGCACCCATTCATTTCAATGGCAGGGCAGTTTAGGAGCGGTGTATACACCGCTCCCACACTGCCCAAAGATGCTGCTTGCAGGACTTTTTTCCCGTCCCGCAAGCGCACCACCCCAGTGTGAAAGCACATGGGCTTTCACACTGGGGAGACAGAAGAGGCGTTTTACGGGCGCTTTACAAGCAATATTTTTAGTGCAAAAATGCCTGAAAAG
>BLSH010120191.1:254912-291721 GCA_018402905.1 Glandirana rugosa
TTTTTTTTTTTGTTCGGAAATTATATAGATTTACATATTGATTTCCGTTTTGAACACAAAATCAAAACCTATCTCACCTCTCCCTAATCTTGAGGACAGTCAAAAATAACAACAGACATGGGGACAATTTCTCTAAGCAGGAGAGATAAACAAGACAAATGGTATTAGTAACTTTCACGTTAATTTTCTTTTAGACAATAAAAACTGACAGGAGTTCTAATCCCTCTCCACTCTATCCAAAACTAAAACACAAGTTTTGCCTTTAGTTATACATTTAGATATATTAAAGGCTTGTTTTTTTTTTTTAGAAAAATAACAAACATTTTATACTTATCTGCTCTGTGCAGTGGCTTTGCGCAGAGCAGCCCGGATCCTCCTCTTCGCGGTTCCTCTGTTGGCGCTCCCGGTCCCTCCCTCCTGCCCCGAGAGCAAGCAGCATGCTGTGGGGGCACTCAAGCAAGCTTGCTCCCAAGCCGCTGCTCTGCGTGTCTATTCACATACAGAGCTTCGGCTTCCCCACCCTCTCCTCATTGGCTCATTGGCTATGATTGACAGCAGTAACGGCTCCAGCTGATGATTCAGCTAATAAGTCCCCGGAAAGCCAAGGTTCTCGTGCACATCGCTGGATTAATTGCTTGCGGACCAGCCGCCGTCATTTTACGGCAGCAGGTCGGCTCTCCTGCGCAAACCACCATCATGGTACGTTGGCTGGCGCAGTTGTGGGTGGGAGCGCGCAGCTGGCGGCATGCGTTCGTGCCCGCTGCACACTGGCGACCCGTGATCGCCTTCTACAGAGGCAGAACGGGGATCTGCCAATGTAAACAAGGCGGATCCCCATTCTGTCAGGGGACATGACACTGATCTACTGTTCCCAGTGATTGGGAACAGCCAGATCAGTCATGTCCCTGCCAGCCCAGTCCCCACACAGTTAGAACACGCTGAGGGAACACAGTTAACCCCCTTGATTGCCCCCTGGAGTTTAACCCCTTTTTTCCAATGACATTTACACAGTAATCAGTGGCTATTTATAGCTCTGATCGCTGTATAAATGTCATTGGTCCGAAAAAATGTGTCCGATGTGTCCGTGGCAATGTCGCAGTCCCAATAAAAATCACAGATCACTGCCATTACTAGTAAAAACAAATTATATATATAAAAATGCCATAAATCTATTGCCATAGTTTGTAGATGCGATAACTTTTGCGCAACTCAATCAATATACGCCTATTGCGATTTTTTTTACCAAAAATATGTAGAAGAATATATATCGGCCTGAACTGATGAATAAATTTGTTTTTTTCTCTTTTTTTTTGGATATGTATTATAGCAAAAAGTAAAAAAATTTTTTTTTTTTTCAAAATTGTAGCTCTTTGTTTATAGCACAAAAAATAAAAACCACAGAAGTGATCAAATACCACCAAAAGAAAGCCCTATTTGTAGGAAAAAAAGGACGTCAATTTTGTTTGGATACAGCATCGCAAGACAGCGCAATTGTCGGTTAAAATAACAAATGCCGAATCGCAAAAAGTGCTCTGGTCATTAAGGGGGCAAATCCTTCCGGGGCTGAAGTGGTTAAGATGGGGCTCAGGTAAGTATTAGAGGGGGCTGGGGGGCTGTTGCACAGAAAGTCCTTTTTCTCCTCAAAAGTCTTTTCACAAATGTTTCATAAAAAAATCTTTCATTGTTAAAAGCTCATCTTTAACTCTAGTCAAGTGACTTTGCCTAGAGTGAGATGATGCCATGAGTCTGCAGGGAAAAGGAAGCATTTCGCCAACCATGAGGGAGGCTACCATCATTCTTATACCTAAGCCTGGCAAGGACCCACATGTACCAGAGTCTTACAGACCGATCTCATTATTGCAGGTGGATGTAAAAATTCTGGCTAAGACTTTGGCACTTTGGCTCAACCAAGTGGTCACGGACCTGGTGCATGGGGATCAGGCTGGCTTTATGCCAGGCAGAATCAATCTTAGAAAAATTTTCATGAACATTCAGGCCCAACATGATAACACAGGGGAGAGGGTTGTAGTGACTTTGGACACAGCCAAGGCTTTTAATTCTGTAGAATGGGGTTACTTGTGGAAGTGCCTGACCGGATTTGGATTTGGTCCCAGATTTCTCAAATGGATACAGCTATTCTATCAAAACCCTACGACCAGAGTAATAGCCAATGGCTGGCTCTTGGATGCCTTTCAGCTCACTAGGGGCACCCGTCAGGGATGCCCACTCTCCCCGCTGCTATATGCCCTTGCCTCAGAACCCCTAGCCACCTCGATCAGGAATAACACGCGAATAAAGGGGTTGTGGATGGGAGACCTAGAAGAAAAAATCAACTTATATGATGATGATACTCTTTTATACCTGGCGGACGCGGGGTCATCACTAGCAGAGGCCCTCCAGACGATTGAGAGATTTGGGTCATTTTCTGGACTTAGGATCAATTGGGGGAAATCCCAGGTTCTCCCACTTGACTCTACTCCTCCGTCACAAGCTCAGTCCCTGCTCCCACTTCAACGAGTTAGCATCATAAAGTATTTGGGAGTGCAAGTCACGAATTCTCTGTCTGACTATATCGCCAATAATTTAGAACCCCTATTTTCATTAATTAAGAATAAAGTACAGGTTTGGGCAAGATTGCCTTTAGGAGTTATGGGACACGTTAATCTAATAAAAATGATTCTTCTTCCCAAAATTCTCTATGTTTTATGGCACTCCCCAGTACGCATACCATTAAAATACTTTAAAATGATTGACACATTGTTAAAACCGTTCGTATGGGGAAAGAGCAGACATAAACTAGCTTGGCATCCCCTTAAAAACCCCACTGACCTGGTGGGTGCAGCTTTGCCTGATTTCTGTGTCTACAATTAGCATCTCAATTATCCAATATTTTTCTCATAGATAAAACGGATAGGCATAGATTTCTCATGCTTATGTGCCCATAATGGGCCCAATGTATAGCTGATCCAATCTATGTAATAATGACCGGGATGGGATATGGAGATGGAGGGGAGAAAAATCACACTCTTCTACATCACTATAGAAAAATCTGGGACCTAGCCTCCCATAAAATTGACATACCTCAATATAACGAATACACTCCCCTATGGCATAATAAAAATCTCCCAGAGCTGATGCGGGTACCCGACACCGAGGCATGGAACAGAATATTTTTTATCTATCCCACATACTTGCGACAGGTACCTTTAAAACCTATGTTAGATTGAAAGCTGAATTTGCACTCCAAAACCGTATGTTCTTCAGATTTCTACAAGTGAGACACGTGATCCAGACTCGATTCCCTCAACAGACTCCCGAGCTGGTTCCCAACCCACTGGTGGACATGGTTAAATGTTCTGATTCACAAAAATATATTTTATAATATGCTAATTACCCCTATAGCAACGCAAATAGCATATAGGCTAAAAACGAGATGGGAGAGGCATTGTGGTAGCATAGAGGATGAGGACTGGAGTGAGGCCCTTAAGGCATGTAAAGTGGTGTCACCTAAAATACCAGATAGGCTTACGCAACTATATATTCTGCATCAAGCATACCTCACACCGCTTAGACTCAATAGAATCAGTTGGGAGTGTTCCGCCATCTGTCTCCTTTGCAGACAAGACACTGGGATGTTCTATCATCTCCTTTGGGCATGCCCGCAGTTTCAGGGCTACTGGAAACAGGTGGTCGCCTTCCTTCATGACAACATGGGGTCCCCTCTTACCCTAGACCCGAAATGGTGCCTATTGGGCATCTTTCCTGACACAGAAACTGACAAATACACTAAAACCTTTCTCCGCGAGACTGTATTCTTGGCCAGGAAAAACATTGCTAAAATGTGGATGAGACAATCGCCCCCCAACATTTCAGATTGGATAAGGGATGTCAATGCTGTGCTTCCTTACAAAAAATGTATATACATACACAGGTGATGCCCTAATAAATATAACAGGATTTGGGATAGATGGCTGGAAATGCCCGAAACATATATGTGAAACTCTAGCTCAGGTTGCTGGAGAGTTGCTAAAAAAAAAAAAAAAAAAAAAAAAAAAAAGGAGACGGAGAGGCAGTGTCAATAGTTCTTTTATTATGTTTGAATTTCAGTTACTCATCTGTCTGTACTGTGCAGTGATACTTTATATGCAAAATCTGTTTTGTATGCCTGCACTGCGTCTGCGGGAGAATCCTGTGCATTGTGCAATGGTTTCATGGTTTTTTTTTGTTTACTGCTAATAAACATTGGTTAATTAAAAAAAAAAATATCAGGTACTTACCAGTGCCTGGAGTCCAGTGCTTTATATCCTCTAAATTACTCGGTCTAGTTTTAAACAGCAACAGCCTGAGTAGCAACGTTTCCAGTAGACTGGTAGAGAGAAGTGTATTACACACATGTGTACAAATACAGAAAAGCTGTGCAGTGGTTAATGGAGCAAATTATATTTCTGATCAGGCCTTAAAGCCTCAGGCCATATTTCTGTCTGGTTCACATCATCTATTTATCTGACCAATAAACACCAAATGGCCGTTACGTTCTGATTTTCCACTCATGTGCACAGCATTGATATTTATATCTCCACAGCGGATAACAAAACATGTTCAATACTCACTAGTTATACTGCTTAACGATCACATTTCCTAACCTCTATGTGTCAACTTTCTTCTGAAGGATAATGGGCAAATTGCTATGTTTTGGGAAATTTCTTCTGGCTCCAGGAGCCTCCCAGAGTTGCACATTGCCTTTATTTTGCTAAAAAAATGAGCAACAAAGCTTTTTCAGATAATACATTATGTAGCCATGTCCCCCCTTAGTGGTAGGTGAGTGGTGTGGTTCACCTGCTCACACTGCCCTCATTCACATCCATACCGCACCCGGAGTCACAGGACAGGCTGGTACTTTGTTTTGATTTATTAGGGGATTGAACTTGGTTGGGTATTGGTGATGTTATGGGATGCCCAGGGAATTAGTTGATCATTTACACGGGACCACTATGTACAGCTCGGTATATACACCACTTTTTGTCCTCCAGCACTTCACTTGCTCCGGTTACACTTCTTCCTCCAGCACTACACTTGCTTCTCTAATCTCCATTTCCTCTCTCTTGCACATTACTTCTTCCAGTCCCAGAAAGAAATTTACTAGGCCCTCTCTGTTCCTCCAGCCTAACTAGCACATGGTGAGGTCTGCCTCGCTGTATGCAGGGCCTCAGAACCACCCATTACAGGTAGGGACAGTTGGTCCCCATGTGTGTAGATACACTGCTGTGCTAGCCGGCCTGATGGACTACTACTCCCAGCCCATCCTCTTGCTCCAGGCCTTGTCAGCCACTCCAGCTGCGTTGGCCCTCTTCACTGCCTCCATGACACCGCAGTCCCTTACTGACTTCTTCATCCTTCCCAGATTGTCTCTCACCCCTATCCGCTCCAGCATGCCTCTACAGCTTCCCAGGGTGTGTGCCACTCACGACCACCTGGTGGACTCCTTGCTGAGCTTCTCCAGTAGCACTGTCTGTTGCTCTCCTGCTCCCTTGTGCTGCTCCAGGATCTCCCTTTTCTCCTAGCTGCACCCGAGCCCAAGCCTCAAGGTCACCCCCACAGACTGGGGGCTCCCTCCTAGGTGAGGGCTCCGCAACCTTAGCTACATTCCAGCTCTTCCACCTGAACTCCTCCCCGATTGGGCTGACTCTGAGTATTTAAGGAGGCCTGCCCCCTGCCAATCCAGATTGGGGATTGGTCAGGGCTCCTTAGAATACTCCAGATGGCTACACTTCCCTCCCAGCTCTCTGCCCAGAAACCTTTCACGAGTTTCTAGAAAGAGGCGGGAGTTCCTGGTGACCTCATCTGTGAATCACTCAATCCTACCTGAGCCACTCCCAGCCCAGAAACAAAAACAATCAGGCCTGCACACCAGTCAGGCCTGATTAAATTTTCCTCACCTACCAAAAAAATATATCCACACTAGCTCCTACCTATCAGGGGGCGCTACAATTACATACCTCAGAACCTTCTGAGATGGAAATGAGGAACCCCTATGAGCAAAAGTATGTAGGCATAGGACATACCCCATGACACTCCCCTTAAAGTAGAATTATACAAAAGGAGAATTGGTTAATTGGTTAAACCCACTTTTTTTTAACCTATATACTGTTTTTTTTTGGCATTTACAAATGCACCGATTTAGAAATTGGATGAAAGGTTTAGAACTGGGAAACACTTTTTGTTACATAAGCAGTGCATTTTATATACAACTCTATAGATCAGACCAAAACGAGGGACAAATGAGTAGGAAAGAGGGACAGAGGGACTTTGTTCCAAATCAGGGACAGTCCATCTAAATCAGGGACAGTTGGGAGCTATGCATTATCCTACAAAATATATTGACGTATAGGAGTCAAAGCCTGTCTACAGGTACCAGTGTCCCAAATTCTAATTCTGCATTGCTTATGATTGAAGTCACTTTTCAGGTACCAAAATTTGGGTATACGAACAACAACAACAACAACAAAAGATCAGCTAAAATTCATAAAGTTATTGTATAAATTATATATTAAAAAGAACCAGGCAGGTACAAACAGAGCAAAAAACTACCTCACATGTACCACAGACTGAAAGACCATTCAGCAATGAGCCTATGCAGGACTAAAGCCACATGTGCCGATGATGGTACGACCGCACGTCCAACCTTTGTCCAAATTGGCTGTCAGCGGTTTTGTCTAGCGTACTGACGTGAGTCAAGTAATCCTTCGACCAAGGTGAACGTAGTGGCGTGCTACGAGCGTATAAAGAGGAAGTTCGGGTGAATGTGAATCGTGAATTATGGACGCATGTTTACACGACCAAACACTTCCTGGATCCCGAGCATGCGTGTTTGCACTTCCAACTTTTGTTTAGCCAACTTCTGTACACACGAGCCGAAAATTGGCCAACGCCCTGTCGGCAGACAAAAGTTTTCTAGTCTTCACATACAACTTCTGTTGGACGATAATTGGAAATTGGCTATCAAATTGTACGTACTAACGGTCGGATTATCAGACAACAGGCTGTCGTATGACCGTTGTTGGCCAACAATTGTACCGTGTGTACGGGCCTTTAGGCTTAAATTGCTTGTTTGCCACCAATATCCGTTGTGGATGTGCATGCTAATGCCAGTCTGTGTACACTCTGTCACCCATCTCTTTAGGCTTTAATGCTCAAAAACATGTACCTGCTCTTGGACTTGTGCATGAATCTAATGATTGCTACAATGGGGTTGATTTACTAAAGGCAAATAGACTATGCACTTTGCAAAGTGCGGATGCTCCAGAGCTTAATAAATGAGGTAAAGCTTCACTTTGCAAAGAGTACGGTAAGAGCAGTAAGGCTGTGGAATTCTCTTCCACAAACAGTGGTTTCAGCTGGGAGCATAGATAATGTCAAAAGAACTATTAGATGGGCACTAAATGGTCCTAAGGGACTACAACATTGAGGGATATACAATGTAATACTGACATAAAAGCACACACAAAGGTTGGACTTGATGGACTTGTGTCTTTTTTCAACCTCACTAACTATGTAACCAGGTAACTACCCAATCACATTCAAGGAAAACAAAAACAAAAAAAAACCATCATTTTTGGAAGTCAGCAGAGCATTTGTCATTTACTAAAACTAACCCAATCAAACCTAAGTTCTGCTACAGACTGCAAGAAGTTTCCATATGAACATTGCTAAGCATCAGTGCACTAAATGCCATACTGTAGGTCAGGGGTGTCAAACTGGCGGCCCTCCAGGTGATATCATCAACACTTGTATTATCTCAGAAGAATTTCCTCATCAAGATAATCATTTTACAAACATATACTGTATATGTGGAATCATAATATTGCACCATTTCTCATGAGCCATTTTATTGGCACTAAAAATAACACCATTTCTTTCTCAGATAAATGCCTAATAGAACCTCATAAGTATTGCCAGCTAGAAGGTAGCAGTAGGTTGTGGTGTCATAATATTTTGTGAAACTTATGTGAATACAATGCAGTGAGTGTTTGTGATGAAAATGCTCACTGGGGCATAGTTATGCTGGCTTGAAGTTGTGTCACATTTGTAATGCACATTTCCCATATATTCTCACCTGACCAAGTTGCCTTCACCACCATGAAAGCAGCCCATAGATGACTTGATTTTCATTTCCTTCCATCATGGGGGCGCAGGGAGTCTTCCCAGCCAGCAGAACACAATGATTACTGCTAGCGGCTATAGCCACCATCTGTAATCCAATGCAAAAAATCCAACAGGCTTTCAGTCGATGGATCAAGTTGGGTACAATCAGTCTGCCCATACATGGATCGAATCTCATCTATCTGGTCCCTGCCAGTGGTGGCTGGTGGTAAATTAGTTTTCTGGGGGGGGGGGGGCGCGGCACAAACAGTGCACCCACAGCCACCCAACCCCATCCCCGGTTCGGTCGGTCGGATCCGGAGCTTACCCCATCTATGGCGAGCAGCACTTCACCCAGGCGACAGGCATCATGGCGGCTTCCCCTTAACCTGCTCTCCTTGGGCATCACGGCGGCTTCCCCTCCCCCTGCTCTACATGGGCATCACAGCGGCTTTCATTTCCTCCCTCCTCCTCAGCGGCCAATCGGGGTTCTTCTCCTTTCGGCCAATCGGGAAATGATTGACCGGAAGGAGGATCAGTGTTTCAATAGCGAAAATGAATTCAATATCATAGCACACCTGGGTGGGCTCGCAGCGCAATGCTCTGCGCCCCAAGCCCACCCTATTTTGAAGCCTGATCAGGTGCTTCAAAAAAACGCGCATGGATGGGGGGGCTGCGCTTTGGCACCCCTAGGGGACGGGCTGCCCCTGGTTCCTGCTGAACCAGCTGACTTTCATCCATGTATGAATGGCTTTAGCCAATGTGCGCTCAATAGGATACCCAGGTCTCAGTAACATCCATCTTATTTATATGTGAAAAATACTGTGTTTTGTCTTCGCTGATTGCTTTTAAACATTTGCTGTTTTCAGTTAATGAATCTTTGATTTTTATCAGTGAATACTAGTTCCTGTGGACAAAAAACTCAATCTGTCTGCACCAAAATCCACTATAGGGAATAAATAAGTAAATAAGTGCTAAATGATGGCGAGGTACAAAACCGCCAATAAGTCTGTCACACTGAATAGAAGCCTAGAGGGGGGTGGGGAACTTCTCTGGTGGCTGACAGTCTTCTGAGTCCGCATCTCCACCCCCCCTGCATCAGATTAAAGTAGAAGTAGCCTCAGGTATATTCTTCATTATTAAGTGCCTCATGATAAGTAATCTCTTGGTGTAACATTTCCAGGTGTTTATTACCTGTCACATGGATCACGGTACTTCTTCTGCTTTGCTTTCCAGAAGGATGGAGCCATCTTTGTTAAGATATATTCCAGGGTCACCATCTACTTCCTGGACTGAGATGTTGGCTCAGAGATGACACGATCATGTAAATCCTGGTGTCTCTGCATTTCTTGCCTGTGTTCAAAAATATTTGCTACACATATCAGCCCCTGCTGCAGCCTCCCACCTTGTGACTTGCTACAAAATTACAATGTTGCAGTATGAACATTGGTAGAGAGGAGACTGAGGAAGAGTTTCCTCCTGCCTGCAGCAATCTGATTTCCTGAAAATCAAATTATTTTAGCCTAGGGCAGGGGTCGGCAACCTACGGCCTGCCGCCACTAAATGCCCACACTGTCAGTGCATCAGAGCCGGCGGTTGGCCTTTTTGTGATAACGGATGCGGCTAAGTAGCCACTCGGCCGTTATCCCAAGCAGCGGGAGGGGACGTCCCCCTCCTGCCACCTTCCGCCGCTTGCCTGGGCTCTCCTGTCCCACCAGGAGGCCTGAGTGACCAGCCGGCACGTCCGCCAGCTGGCCTGAGACCTGAACAAAGCCGGAATCTGAATATACAGTATATAGGGAAAATGATGAATAGAGATAACTGAGATGACTCAGAGAATGATACAGTGACAGTAACAGCTGTGGGTAACCAGTTACACGGCAATTTACATTAAATATATTTTCTAGACAGAATCTGCAACTCAACCCTATGCATGCCTTTTATTAAGTGTCGCTGTGTGCTGGAATATTTTACAGCTGGGTGGTTATTATTATATAAGAATTTATCAGTCTTATAGAGTGCTGAATCTTAAAATAAACGCGGGACAAACCCAGCCAATTTAAACTGAACATATAATGAAATTATATAAATCAAGCAGAGGTTATATGCAGTGGGAACCTCATATCAAAATAAACAGCGGATCCAGAGACCTAGGCTGACCTTTTATGCAAATACCAAATCTTCCAAAAAGGTTTAGGCATGCTCCCAGGGCTGCTGATAGAAATCGCGGGGCCCCGTACAGGCTATTTGACAGCCCCCCCCAAAAAAAGTATTAAAGCTATATTTTGCTAAAAATACAATAAAATTATTAGAAGACGCAAATACAACATAACTCACAGAATTCCTGCTAAATCTAAAAGAGTTAATAAATAAAAAAATATACAGGCTCCGGGATCCGAGGGACAGAGGGAGAGAAAAAAAGTTAAGCTCCATGCACACTGGGCTTAAAAAACTCCAGTTCACTTGGCAGAAAAAAAATACTCACACAGAACTTTTTTTGTACAAAGTTTAGACAAGTTTAGGAGAACCAGAAGGGTTTTTTTTCTGTCTCTTAAACGTCAACTTAAAATATGCCTGAAATCATCCTAATGTGCATGGACACATAGGATAACATTGAGCTGCTTCTACAGGCAAAACACTAAACTCCTGTAGAAGCAATGTTTTTTTAAGCCAGTGTGCATGGAGCCTTAGAGAGATAACAAACTCCAGTGCTGAGAGGAGGGGGCCCACACAGGGATGGGGATTAGTGAGGGATGACTGTCTCTTTTTTAGAAGATAAAAGATCGTAGCGAGGGAGAGGAAAGGAGAGCAGCTTTTTCATCTGTTGGAGGAAAAGAGACACAATTGTCATCTGCCACTAATCCCTCCTGTGTGCTCCGGGCCCCCCACACCAGGGCTGTCTGTACCCCCTTATCAGCAGCCCTGCATGCTCCTACTTTCTACTGCACCCTATTAGTTGTGTAATCTGAAGTGGTGGCATCACTGACCAATAGGGAGGACTGGGGGCAGGAGGGACTAATGCATTAATATGGTCATTATTATCTATATGGTTAACATTATTACTGGTATTGCTGTTATCTGGGAAAAACACACTTTTGCACCTCTAATTCCACATAATAATAATTAAAGCACAGTTGAAGTCTCACGCCTTTCTATCTTTTTAACTGTATGTATGCCACCTGTTATGATTTGTTATGGATTTTTTTTCCTGGAAATGCTTGAAAATATATTTTTCTCTCAGTAAAACTGCTGTTTGTCTGCCCTCCCAAGCCCAGTGTCCTGTGTCGGCTGGTCTGAGTAACAGCCATACTTCTCATCACAAAGGTGGAGATTTATTAAAACGGGTGCACACAGAATCTTATTCTGCTGTGCATAGTAACCAATCAGCTTCTAGGTTTCATTGGCAAAGCCAGAATTGCAGCTGCACAGCTTCATCAGATTCAGTGTGCTTCAGTTTTAGTAAATGTCCCCCAAAGTGTCTTCACAGAGACTTGTGTGGAAGAGAAGGGGAGGAGAGCAGTGTCAAAACAGGACTGTTATGAGTGCACTGGATCTAAAGCTGGCCATACACTCATAGAAATGCATCCAAAAATTTAATTTTCAGAACATTTGCTTGATTTTCTCATTGTTAGTAAGGCATTTGTTTTCCACTGTCTTGACTAGAGAATTCGAAGGAGCATGGAAGAAAATGTTTCTTGAATTAACAAATTTCTAACAATGAATGTGGTTTTCGTTCAGGAAGGTCCATTCATTCTAAAATCAAATGTTAATTGTAGACAAAATTTTGAAGTACTTTCAAATTCAAGTCATCAAATGTACCGATCAGAATGTTCATATGACTGTTCACTCAGAAATCTACTAGCTTAACTCTGGTCCCTTTTGGACTGTACAGTCATATGTACAACAGCAAAAGCAGTGAGGTGGAAGTAAAGCTATGAAAATGAAGGGTGTTAGTGCAAGATCTATTAGGCTGCACATCTGTATATGTGACTTTAACTTTTTCTCTGATTTATGCTTGAAAGAAGTTTATACTGAGCCTGTATGAAAATTGCCATAGGCTGGCTTCTATTTTCACAAATACTGGCTCAAAGTATTGGAGCCAGTGACTTCCAAGCAAAAAGCATTTCTCTTTCATTCTTTGAAGGTCCTAGCAAGGAGCTACAAGATCTTGACTGTTGGGTTATAGTGCCATCTGCAAGAGTAGAAGGCACAAAAACAAAAGCACAGCCTAGATGTGGGCCCCTGCTGGTGGTGAACAGCTAGAGGCAGCTCAGTTTTTTTGTCTAGTGTCCAGGAGTAAGATCATAAGCTTTATACTGGGAATCTTAGTTCCCTTCTTTTCCATTTTTGCAGAGATGGATTTTTTGCTCCACTTTCTATTTCAGGTGATCCTTAGTCAACTGCTGACTGGGTGACAAGCTGGATATCCAGATCCTTGGAGTTTCCTCAGCTTAGCCATCGAGTGCCTGTAGTTCCTTCCCTTTTGTGCAGGGTCAGCTGTGACAACCCTCTTTGGACAGAAGGGCACTGTGTGAGATATCTCTCCCACACAGAAACGGTGGCCCCAGGCGGATTTGTCACAGTGTCCCCCAGGCAGACAGTTCACAGCTACCATGACTACCTGACGTGGGAAAGAGCTCAGCAATGGCAATCTAAATAGTTCCCTTAGTGCAAGTTTCCTTTAAAGCTGATCTCTGGAAAACTGAAATGTACTCCCTTGCAGTGGGGCTGTACATGCACTTCAAGGCTTAACTGCTCGGTTAGTGGAGGGGACATGAAAACCACTCTTACTTAGCCGATCATCTCTTCCCTGGCAAACATCGCTACCCCGGCAGGAGTGGTGAATCAGATATGTGAAACTGTCTTACCAGGTCCCCTAGGCATAAACAAGTAGTTAACCCTTGGGGTGTGGGTTGCAGCACCACTGCAAGGGGTGATAATTAGTTTTTTCGGAGTTCAGCTTTAACTACCTATGAGCTGTACTGGGGCGTGTATCTGAATCAAGGATTGTAATCTATGTAAGATCTAATCATGAGAATAGTTACTTTTAGAGGAATATTTGCTGTGGTATTTGGGAAAAAATGGGTTGGAATGTAGATGTTTGGGGTAAATACTTTTATTTCAAGCAGTGTACTCACCGATATTACTTTGCAGAAGAATAAGCACATTGACTTGCCCCCTTGGGAGTTGAGCAGCCAAGGACTACCATATGGGTCCTATAAACCATGAACATCTGAACTCCTCATCCTTGGGTTCGAACTACCAATACTTCCAGCTCTAACTCACACACCAGGCAGGACTAGAACAAGAATGCAGCATTACACAGCTGCGGTGTTAGAAACTTTGCAGTCAGTGTTCTATTGGTATTTTAATATGTGTGTATGATTTAGGAAAAGTTAATCTGTAACCCACAACAAGTAATCTGATTCCTTATCTGGAAGATTAAACCTGATTAATATCTGTGGGCAGCTGCCCCATTTTTTCCTCAATCGTTCTTTGTTCCATTGTTTGTGTTTCATTCCTATGCATAGTAGAAAGGCACAAAATATTTATCCTGCATTTTGTCTTGTTTTAGTTGTTGATTGGTGTTTCTTTATGTTCCCTACAGGAAAGCGATTTCCCGCTCCGGACTTCAGCACCTGGTCCCTGTGCACTGCCCCACCCTCACTGTCTCCAATGGACCACTGAAGGAGCCACGAACATCCCTGGACTGGACTGTAGGGTTGATCTTCTTGATTTAGTGGGTCTTTGTATGTATGATGTAAAGCCAGAGTGGCTTTGTGTAGCAGTAACAAAAATATCACACCAAACCTGGTGCAATCCTTTCAATGGAGTGTTGAGAGGTTAGAGTCCCTGTCAGGTTTTTATTGCTGTCTGTGCCCCCTGTGCCTGTGTTGTACTCACTCACTGGGGTTGACTTACTAAAGGCAAATAGACTGTGCACTTTGCAAATGCAGTGCTCCCGAGCTTAGTAAATGGGACAAAGCTTCACTTTACAAGTGTAACCCCCGGTCCTAAACTGGTGCTATAATGTAAATTGAGTTTTAGGCTGTGCTGTAAACAGCTCAGACTGATTATACAGTTTATCTGGTCTTACCCTAATCTCAATTGGGTTGTGCATTTCTCACTGTCGCCAGTAGGTGTCACTGGTATCACAGGCCAGTATGAGAAGTACAACTAGGTTGAGCTATGAACATTTATTCTTCTTCCAGCCAGCCCAGTAGGAGGTTCTTAGCCGCTGATGCATTCTGGGAAAGGATATTTATTTGGCTGGGCCATGTGCTCCCTCTCTCTTGCCTCAAGCCCTCCTGGCCCGAGGACATGCTATTGAAGTGAGCTCTGCAAGTAGGCCCAGAAGCCTGTCTGGGGCCTACTAGTCCTGAGGTGGTCCTTAGGCTGTCTTGTCTATTGTGAAAGAAGCCAAGCTGAGAAGATCCAGGGGAGGACCCTTGTCAAAGAGAGCCAGGACGAAGGCTGTTCTTTCAGGAGGGCCTGGTGACTCGTTTGGAGGACTCACCTACATCTAAAATGTGCTTGCAGTGTTGCTGTGTTGGCTTAAAGGTTATGACACAGTGAAGCTGGATCTTGTTCTACAATCTGAAATGTGTTTGCAGTATCGTTGGGTTGGCTTAAAGGTTCTGGTACTGTGAAGCGGTTCTTTTTCTGGATCCAAGAAGTCTGTAAGTGATCTGCTTCTGGTATCTGAGATCCCTAACCCTCTCTCCTACTACCTCTTTCAAGTTCTGCATTAAAGATTTGAAAATATCAAATGGGACTGGCGCCCAATTTCTGTTCCAAACTCCCCATTATAGCCATGGACTCAGCAGAGTGCACAGTCTCTTTGTCTTTAGCAAATAAACCCCTATGTGTCATTGAGAATTAAAGTGAAAGAAAATCCAATATTTTGAATTGTTATCAGAACAGAAAAAGAAGGAAATTCCTCCAAAGAGGATGCTTGTTCTGGTGACAACTGTTCAAAAGGGGATTCCATTTTGAAGAGATTTATTCTCTATAAGACAGGAAGTGGATGGAAATCCCCAATGGGTCACAGATGGCAAAAAAACGGACAGGAGTTTTTAATCATTTCCTACTAGAGTACCAGCCAGGTGCCCGCTCCCCCCAAAAAATGAATGTATTCAAAAGTGATAGAGGAAGAGGGGAGGAAGCGGAAAAGGGGAATTTCCCTTTGTGAGTGATGTTTCACTTTAAAGCTATACACTGAGGAATATTCAAAACTACCCTTGCAGTGGCGCTTCTCCTACTGCAAGGGTTAAAAGTTCAGCTTCAATGCCTCTGGACATAAAAATAGGTTATTCTGATGAGAAAACAGGGATCAGTCCCTGTGGCTTGTCTACTCCCATTTTAATTGATTGCCTTATAATCATAAGTGAGTCATGGGAAGGTGCAGGTTAAATCTATTTGCCCCAGGTGCTGTGTACAGCCGCCCATTGAAATCAGCGACTGTACGTGGGGTATAAACTGGTACTTGTGTAACCATGCTCACGTGTACTGATATATGCTCCTGGACGCAAACTGTTTGCGTTCAGGGGCATATGTCCATATGCACGTGCATATGCATACACATATTCACACAAGTACTGCCATACAGTATACCTGTATTGATTTTCATGAGTGTCTGTATACTAAGGTGACCATATTTTTCAAATGAAATCCAGGGACATATATTTTTTTTTTTACTAGTAACGGCGGCAATCAGCGACTTATAGCGGGACTGCGATACTGCGGTGGACAAATTGCACACAAAGTGACCCTTTGAGACTTTGTGGGAACCAGTGACACTAATACAGTGATCAGTGCTAAAAATATACACTGTTACTGTACTAATGCCACTGGCTGGGAAGGAGTTAACATCTAGGGCAGGGGTAGGGAACCTGCGGCTCTCCAGCTGTTGTAGAACTACATTTCCCATGAGGCATTGCAAGGCTGATGGATACAATTACTCCCAGAAGCCTGATGGGAAATGTAGTTCTACAGCAGCTGGAGAGCCGCAGGTTCCCTACCCCTGATCTAGGGCAATCAAAGGGTTAAATGTGTGCCTAACCAATGTTTTCTCACTGCGGGAGAGGTGCATTTACTAAGGGAAGGCATAGATCCCTGTCCCTGCTTTGCAGGAACACAGGATCAATGTCTTCCATACTGACAGAACGGCGATCTGCCTTGTTTAATAGGCAGACCGCCGTTCTGCCTGTATACAGAATGACCGGTGGGCACCGCTGATCGGCTCTGATACCCAGAAATGCAGAATCACATATATATATACATGATTCTACACAGCACAAAAGGAGCACAGATAATGGAAAAAATATACCCCCTAAGCTAGTAGGAGCGGCAGAGTGGGGGTGTGTAATTCAGAATTTTTTTTTTAATTCTGCACTGACTGAAATTGCCCAGGCCTCTGTCCATATCCAATCTGGGGACAAACTTGGTCCGGGGGCAGTGTCCTCAGTCCGGGGGACTGTTCCCGGAAATCGGGGACGTCTGGTCACCCTACTGTACACTGCATCTGTGGCTTCTGGAAATGTGGCCAAATTTTACTTCATATGGCCCCAGACGCCCATGTGCATGAGGTCCTAGACTTAATTTAAAAAGCTTTAACAAAAGTATCAGGAACTTTACTTTAGCCATGTCATCAGACTCTGCCAAAAAATAACTTCTTGAATGCCTGTCTTCATTCCTGTGGAACGGAGTCATGGCTTCATAGCTGCTTCACTAATAGAAATAGGGTGTCACTTACTGTACATGTCGGAGTAGGGCAAACATTGTTGCCCCGATAAGAATAATATAAAATTATAAATTCAAAATACAGCAGAACTAAACTGTATCTTAGCACCACAAAACGAAATACTATTTAATATTCAGAGCAAACTCGCCCATCCATCCATGTCTTTATTTTGTTGAGAAATCACTTTGAAAAACACCCCCTAGCATATCTAGCTACAGCCATCTTGAATAACAGCAGATGATTAGGCTTCATGTACACGGGACATTGTTTAACCGTTCCTGAACAATTTAACTTGACAGCTAGAAACCAGTGTTTAAAAACGCCCGTTTAGCCACGTTTACATGCCACGTTTAGCCTCATTTGCGTCTAGAAGCATTTTTTTTTTTAATGAAAAAGCATTCAGGCACATGCTTAACATCAGTCATTTTTTCAACGTTCCATCTATTAAATCTTCTGCCCTTATTGTTTTAACTGTGGATAGTAAAACATTTTTTTTTCTGCCTTATACAGCCCACTTCCTGTTTCTTGTCTGGTCATTAGCCTAGGCATTTGGCATCTTGCACAGCTCTCTCTCTCACTCTAGTGAGAGTTTGCCAGGAAGAGAGGGGGGATGAGTCATAAGAGGGGCAATGAGAGCTGTAGAGCTGGAGGTGTGCCCCTGTGTCTGTGTAAATCCAGGAAGAGAACAGGCAGCAGCTTCAGCTGCCCAGAGTTAAAATGGATGCAGCCAGACTTAGTGGAGGGAGATTTCTGCAGCATATTTGGCAAGTACAGAATCACAGTATATATAAAATTATATGCAAAGCGGTTGGAGGGAAGTTTCAGAATGGCAAAGATGGTTTTATTACAAATTATGTGAGCAGAATGCAGTTCCTATTTAATGTAACATTTACTTCCTGGAATCAATCGGCCCTTAGCTCAAGCGTGCAGGCAGGAGGGTGTGCTTAGCTGAGAAAGCCAGTACTCCTCTCCCCCAAATGAAAGAAAAAAAATTCCCATGAAGATTTCATTTTTGCCTAGGCCAGAAACCAGGAAGCAAATTAAGAAATGTAAAAAAAAAAAAAATTAAAACAGGTAAATATAATGTACCTTCCTATCTATTTACCAATGCTAGCAGCATAAAGATTAACATTTTTAATGTTGATTGAGAGAGTTTAGTTCCGTAATAAAATATTGTCTTTTTATAATTTTATCTGTAGAATAGATTATAAAGGCTAAAAGAAAAGAGAAGCACTGTGCCTCTCATAGATTGAGCTGCTGTTTTATCAATAGCAATTGTAATGTCACAGTCTTACCTCTGGTTGATGCTGGGTTACTTGTACATGTGTGGCATGCAGTTTATGTACAGAATTTGGTCAGAGTGAATGATTGCATGTTTACCTTGCAGGAGAACGCAGTAAATGGGGAACACCTGTGGCAGGAGACCAATGTATCGGGGGACCTGTGTTACCTGGGGGAAGATAACTGCCAAGTCAAGTTTTCAGTGAGTACAGTCTGCTACTTTAATTCAGAATCACTGTATTAGCTTTGAGTAATGTTGTAATAACCATGTAAACCAGATTGGTATGCATGGTATAAGAAACGTGTGGTTGAAAAAATATGATATTTAGGCAGAGTAAAGCAGAAGTTAACGTGTTACTAAACCCACAACAGTAAAATCAGTCTGCATATGCAGTAAAGCATGCTTGTTATACTCATTTTGAAACCTAAGGGGTTAATCCTCTGCATTGTCTAAAAAGTCTGTGTGATACTATCTTTGCTGATCCTCCCCTTCTTCCACAGTTCCCAATCTATCTGCTGATATAACACCAGTATTCACTACTGCAGCTTCCTGTGTCATTGCCTGCTCATTGGATTGGATTTCCCCAGCCCTGAAGTCCTCTGTGTGCTCTTCTCCTGACTGAGACCCCTTTCACACTGGGGCAGTTTTCAGGAGTTTTAGCACTAGAAATAGCATCTATAAAGCACCTTAAAACTGCCTTCCATGCCGCCCGAGTGTGAAAGCCTGAGTGCTTTCACACTGGGGTGGTGCGCTTGCAGGACGTTAGGAAAAGTCCTACAAGCAGCATCTTTGGGGCGGGTTGGGATCGTCGTATACAGCGCTCACAAACCGCCCCAGCCCATTGCATCACCTGAGAAGCGATTTGCAACACTTCTTTGGGGTTAAAAGCGTTCCGCTAGCGACCGAAAAGCACCGTTTAAGCAGCGGTAAAGCGTTACTAAAATGAGCGGCGCTTTACGGCTAGCAGATGGCGGCACCAGTGTGAAAGGGGTCTAAGCGCCTTCTTTCTGTTGCTCCGTGTCCCTGAAAACACATTGGATTGCCTTCACTGTACAATGCTGTTGTGTTTGGTTCACAGTGCAGAATCTCCCACTCTCAAGTCTGATTTCTGCGGTGCACTGGATAGTTTAAAGATAATACGATGCCCAGCATTTATATCAGCAGTGTTTTGAAAAATTTTAATTAATACATGATCAGGGCTGGTGCAAGGATTTTTGACACCCTAGACGAAACCTCATTTTGCCGCCCCTTTGGCTCCGCCCCTGACTCCACCCCCTTTGCCCTGTCAATGTATACGATGGAGGTGGCAGAGGTGGAGATTTTTGCAGAGCCTCTCTATCCATTTCTTTAGCCGTGGTCCACCTGTACCCCTGGATCCGCCTCATTTTACCGCCCTGGTGTGCTGCCATCTGCATCTCTCCAGTGACATAAGTGATTGTTGCAGAACAGTGACAGATCAACAGCGGATGGGCGCCCTGGGGGGCAGTGGCGCCCTAGGCGGCCGCCTACTCCGCCTAGTGGTAGAGCCGGCCCTGTACATGATTGACGTTTTGATTTCACATTCTGTAACATTTAAAATACATAAAGAAATAGGATATCAATACAGTAAAAATCCCAATAAAGTAAACTCTCCAAAGTGAAGGGATCCTGTTGTCATCAGATGTTCCCATTGGAAGATTTCGCCTGTATTCCTGTTCTGGTGACACATGTGAAATATGTTTTTTATAGAAAAATGCTATGGATTGTTATGTTTATGTGCAGTAAAAGGATGGGAGTGCTAAACTGTAGAGATTGGTCAAGATATAATTTGTATTTTTTACAATAAAAGAGTTTAACAAGAATTGATGATGGCCAGTGCATTGTAGGGGTTGAATTCAAGTCCTGCTTTATTAGAGTTTAGGTTTATTGTGCAGGAAGAATGTGGACCAGTGATTAGTCCTTGGGTAAGTTCTTAGTAGGGGGCTCTTTAAATACTGTCTACTAAGAATGAAACCCAAAGATTTTTCACAGTGGCATTTGTGGATTTTTCTTTCTGCTTTATGTGGCTCCTTATTGGTGATTGTGGATAAGTTATCGCGGTTTGTGAGACCTGGACGTTTGGAGAGGAAGAAGTTTGCCTTTCATACCTTGCAGAGGGTAATATCTGCTGGCGCATTAGACTCACTAGTGATAGTGTGTCCATAGAGTCTGGTAAGGGAATCTCCCTATAACACCTAGGGTGTGCATGTCCTTGCTGGTGGTCGGGCTGTCTTCTCTGGATGCCTCTGGTGGACACATTTGCTGATCTCAGCTTCAAACTCCAGTAACCATTTATATACAATTATCTGGACTTTATTTAGGACTATTCAAATCTAGACCTTTTGCACCTTCTTTTTTGCACTTTATACTGTGGAATTAATTTTTCTATGTGCACTCATATTGATGTGGTGATCTTTATTTAAGTTAATATTTTCATAGCAAGTATTTATATTCATCTATTTAGCGCAACTTAATTTATTTATGTCTTATACTGTGCTATTATCACATAGTTCTGTTGCAGCTCTGTAGACACTATTAGCGCAATAACAATCCTTTATTTTTATCTATCACTAAAGGTTCGCACGTAATATTCAGTAAATGTACGATTGCAGAAATCCATCAAAGACTACAGACATGCGAAATGCGATGGTCAGTGACTATGGGCATGCTACAGGACAGGTGGATAGGTGGAGACTAATGGCTTGTATACACGATCAGAAAAGTGTATGAACAATACTACTTTCAAAGCGATTGTGCGATAATCTGATCATTAGTACACAGTATTCGAGAGCCAATCACGACAATTCATGCAAAATTAACCAATGGGACAAGCACGAAAATGTTTCTTGTACGATTTTCATTTAATCAGTACAGTTATTGTTCGAAAATATAATACAAATACGCTACAACACATCACATCACTGAATTTTTATTCTGTCATTTCAGAATTTTTGAAAATTTAGTAACCTCTTTATTTTCGATATGAGATTAGCATGCAAAAAAAAAGCGGACGATCATTTGTCCAATAATCTCATTGTGTGTACCAGGCATAAGGCCCCTTTCACACATGCGGAACATTTGTCCATTTTTCATCCATTCTTTGATCTCTATGCATCTCTATGGAAAAAACTGATGTAAATTGATGATCATCCATTTCTGTCAACATCAGTTTTTTGGAACGGATCAAAGCCATATTTTTCTTCTGTTAAAAAAATGGATCGGCCGAAAAACGGATGTAAATAGACAAACAGTCCATTTTTGCATGAAAAAATGGCTCCGTGATTCAAGTGGTTGAGGACTGATGAAAAACTGATGTAAACTTCATCCTTTGTTTCTTTGAAAAAAACAAGACTGAACTGATGAAACGAACGGTCCACATGTGTGAAAGGGGCCTTACTAAAACTGGTGCACACAGAATCTGGTGCAGCTGTGCATACTAACTAATCAGCTTCCAGGTTTTATTGTCAAAACTTATTCGAACAAGACAAAGTTAGAAGCTGATTGGCTTCCATGGGCAGCTGCACCAGATTCTGTGTGCACCAGTTTTAGCAAATCTCCCCCATAGAGACTGTAGACATGCATGACAGATGGTCAGAGACTGTGCACATGCTATTAGAGTTGTGGCTCTTACAGACTATAAGAAAATCGGGCGAACATTTTCGTTCAAAGGATTTTCGTACTATTTTAGTATAGTGTGTACACAACTTTCGACAGCCGATTTCGACTTTTCGTATGAAAATTCTTGAAGGGACAAACTCCAAATTTTTTTTCGTACATGAACTGAACTAACGATTTTCGTTTAATGTTTGCCGTTTTAGTACGATTTTCGTACAAGAAAAATCAGAAAAGAAAGACTGCACATGATCAAAAACAATAAACAACAAAAAACGTCTTTGTCGTACGATAATTTTCGTATGAATTTTCGTTCATAGATTCCGATTTGCTGTAAAACACTGGGGGAAATCGAACGATTGTTTGCCCGATTTTCTTATAGTGTGTACCCCACTATAGACTGGAGACACATCACATGAGACTGCCCTATTACAAGTCATGATTCCACATTTTGTTTCTCATTTCCTCTTTTTAAAATGTCCAAATTTGATATTTCCCTCATCGAGATATGTTTAAATTAAAAAAAAAAAAAAAAAAGACATAAGCGAAAAGGGAATGAACAGCACAAAAAACAAAGTCAATTATCCAGTCTAAAGAACATTTTTCTATCACTGGTTTGACAATAGGTGCACCCCCACCAACTTGCCACAAATTTGTGGCAGTGTTGAATTATAAATCTGTTAACTTGCTGCACATTTTCACTGGCTAGTTGTAGACTTGCAGAGCACTTGAAGCACAGTTCTAGTTGACACTTTTCCAATTTGTAGCAAATTTGCATGGCAAGTCTCTAGCAAGAGCAAAGTTACAGTGGTGAGTCTATCGCAAGAGCTCTGCAAGTCTACAGCATGAAAATTCAGCCACATTGACCCCTGTGGTAGGATGACTATAGTACAACATAACTGAACCAGAATTTACAGCAGACTTGCAGAATGTTGGCAAAGAAAGTTGATATGGAGTCATGAAATGGGGACTTGCTGCAAGCCTGGCAAGTCTAGCAATAGCTTAGCAACTCATTTTTACTTGCAGCACAATTGCTTGCTACTTGCAGGTTTGGACACCGAGGATTAAGGGGATAATTTTGGGTATGTTCACATATTGCAGTGTTTGTAAATGTAAAGGAGGCTGTACAAAGACTACACAGTCATATTATAATATAGTGAGCTTTGACCTCAGAAGCCAGTTAAAAATGTAATTCCACCTTTCCTATTGACTTTAGTGCACTTTTCAAAAATGGTGAAATGTTGTGAAATCTGATTTTCACTAAAATATTGGGGAAATTAAAACTTTCAATACTACTCATCTCTACTCACTCTGGGATGGTGCACATTCATAATCCAAAGATTAGGCAAGTGACATGGAAAGCTGCAATGCTGAATAGTGGTGTCATCTTGCCATCAAAGTAATTGCTGAATACAATTCAAAATACTTTTGCAGGTACAACAGCAAACATTTATGTATCTAGCTGTTTGGCTGCAGTTTCACTTTAAATTGTAAAAACATAAAATAACTCAGCAGTCACAACTGCAGTCAAACATATCTGGCACATTTGCTCCTGGGGCACTTTAACCTGGAGACAAACCAACTTTCTTGATTTTGCACCAGTCATAAAACCATATTAGTTTTATCAAAGTTTATAACCCTTCATCTCTGCTCATCCCCTACAGTAAACGTGTCGAGCAATTAGCCCCCAATATCGACCTGCGGATTTTTAGGCAGTTGCCATGGTAATGTGGGTTGCCATGGAGAAGAATTAATGTGTACGAGTTTGGTCCTCTCCCCCAGGGATGGTCCTGCCATCCTGTGTTACTGTGTCTGTGGACAGCGATGAGGGAGAGGGAAGGTTAGAATTCAAAATGTCCTGCTTGATCGCCGGGCCCCTGGGAGCCCCCAGAAGCATTGCGTTAACAAGGATTAAGTATGTTTCTGTATGTAAATCAGCAATTTCGTTTAGGGAAGAGACTGTTTCTTTTTTTAGAGAAAAAAAAAAACAAAAAAAATCTTACTTTAGTAAAATGACAATTGATATAATTTCCAATGAATTAAAAAAAATAGAATTCCCATTAACTGACAAGGAAACACGCATCCTAATTAAATCTATTTTAATAAAATGTGATGTGGATTTTTAATGGTAAAACAATGAAAAAAAAACCTTTAGATGTACAAAATGGTCACTTAGGATTAGAAAAGATGTGTTGTCATGGCAACAGCAGACACCAAAGGATGATTCTGATCAGTATGTCATATACCTAGGAAAGTTTTTCACAGGAAACCATAATGTCTGTTGATATCTATGTTGGGGTCCATGCACACTGGGCTTAAAAAAAAAAGCCAATTCTTTTTGCAGAAAAAAATGCTCATATAGAGCCATTTTGTATAGGTGTTTAGAAGTGTTTAGGAGCATGTAGCGTTTTTTTCTGACAGAAAGCTCCTCTCAAAAACACAAACCATGTTTTTTTTCTGCCTCTAAATGCTGAGCTTACAATATGCCTCAAATCATCCTAATATGCATGAACACATAGGATAACATTGAGCTGCTTCTACAGGCAAAATACAAAACTCCTCTAGAAAAAAGTGTTTTTTAAGCCCAGTGTGCCTGGACCCTTAAATTAACCATAGAAGTAAGAGAAAGTTCTTATGCATACAGGGTGCCCTACGGCTAGGCTCCCACTATCTGACACAAAATCAGTCCGACTTGATCCTACTTTGCTCTGCAACATGTGTCCTACAACCGTCCTACATCGAACCTACATCGGTCAGACTTCTGTGAACAGGCTCTGACTTTGATCCTGACAATACCAGGCACCTTGTGCTCTGGGGATCTTGAAGGGGAACCCCCGCCGAATTAAAAAAAAAAGCATGGGGTCCCTCCCGTGGTTGTTGGGTTCTGTGGGTCTTAGTCCTCTCCGTGGCGTCTTCTGATCTTTTGCGGCATCTTCTGCTCTTTTGCGGTGTCTTCTCCGATGTCTTCTCCTGACTTATATTGACTTGGGGCTCGGCCACCCGCTGACGCCATCTGGAGGCCCCGGCCCTTATGACGGCACCATCCGGGGCATGATGGGGTGGTGACGTCACAGGGGGGTGGGGCCTAAAGATGACATCAGCGGGTGGCCCCACCCCATGTCTATATAAGTCAAAGCACAACGCGGAGACAGCATTCGTGTTGGAGATCACGTCGAGTCAACATGGGAAGTAGAACAGAGGGAGGGAGAAGACAGCAGAGAAGACCCGGCAAAAGAGCAGAAGACGCAGCAAAAGAGAAGAAGAGGCCGTGGAGAGGGAGAAGAACCAGCAGAAGAAAGAAGACCCTCAGAAGAAAGAAGACCCCGCAAAAAGAGCAGAAGAAAGAAGACGCCGGAGAGGGGAGAAGAAATCGATTTAATAAAATACTTTAAAAACCTGTGTAGTGTGTATGTTTATTTTTGACACCTTTTTTTTAGGTGAATGAGTAGGGGTACAATACTCATTCACACAGGGTGGGGGGGGGCGGGAACTGGGGGCCCCCTTGTTAAACGGGGTTTCCATATTCCACAAAGCCCCCCCTGCAGACCCCTACAACCACCGGCAAGGGTTGTCGGGAAGAGGCCCCTGTCATCATCAACATGGGGACAAGGTGCTTTGGGGTGGAGGGCACAGAGCCCCCCTGCCCCAAAGCAGCCATACTCCTTATGTTGAGGGCATGCGGCTTGACACGGTCAAGGAGGGGTGGGGTGCTTGTTTTTTTAGTGTGGGTGTTCCCCTTAAAATCCATACGAGACCGAAGGGCCTGGTATGCTCTTGGAGGGGGACCCTATGCCGTTTTTTTTTTTTAATTTGGCCTTTAATTTTGACCTTCAAGATCTTCAGAGCACAAGCCGTATGCCAAAGTCGGATCAGTTAAGACAATGATCCAACTTTAATCCAACTACAATGATACTCAATGGGCTGAAGTAGGATCAAAGTCCACTTGTGTAGGACCAGTTAAGACGGCTCTCATAGGGAATCATTGATTTTGTGATGTAATGCGACTTGTGCTCCTAATGTCGGTCCAATTCTTGGACTAGTTTGAACCTAGCCTAAAAGTCAGGATCCATAAGCATCAAATTGTTAGAAATCATAATTTCCATTCCTTTAAAGTGCAGCTAGTCCAGGAACTGCATGTTGATGACACAGACAGGCATATGGAGTATTTGATATATTCACATGCTTTATCTAACCTGCCTACAATTTGAAGATCATGCTATATTGTGAGTGTTATTCTAATTGAGGTGGTGTCACATATGGTGATTATTATCTAAAAAAGAAATGAAGCACATGCACAGTTCATATGGGCACTTCATTCATAAGAGCTTTTTGATTTACAGGTTTTTTTTCTTTCCATTTTATTTGAGGGACATGTATTGTTGTTTGGTTTATTTATTATACGGTATATAATTTATTTAATTTATGATATATTTATATTATATGTCAGCTTTTTTAAAATATTTTTATCCATGGGTGCACTGTTATTACATTTTTATTTTGTATGGAATACTGTAAGTCAGGAGTGCCCAACCAATGGCCCGGGGCCACATGTGGCCCGCGGAGCCCTCTGATGTGGCCCGCGACCTCCTGCTCTGGGATGGTGGGTTGGCAAGCCCAGATCGCAGGTTGCCTACCCGCCATCCCAGAGCATCATTGTTGTGAATGAAGCTGGCGCTAGAGGAAACAAGCAGCTGCGGAGCAGAGCCACATACGCTGATGCTTCCTGTATAGTGTCGGCTCTTGTCAGACGGAGTGATACCAAATACACTGCGCCTGGGACAGCAACAGCTGGCGATACCTGAATGGGAGACCGCTATTAAAGGCAAGTTTATTACTAAAATCACAATATATATATGGGCATATCTGTTCTGCAGTGGTTACTGGGCTGCTTTCAAACTGATCTGCAGGTGCAGCGCAGTGAACCTGCGAGTTACCTGCACTGAGCCATAGACTTCTGTTATTACCTGCAGGTTTGGTGAGCTTTCAGAAAGGTGCACCACAGCTGCAAGATCTAATAGAAAGTGCAGTTAACTTGCAGAAAAGTCACAGGTGCACTGTGCTGCACCCGCTGTGTGGGTAAACCACAGCGCATCAGAGTGAAAGCAGCCTTAGGCCCCTTTCACGCGATCGGTGTGCCCCAATCCGACCCTATATTCACCTCTATGGAGTGACAAATGTAAACAGACTTGTGTCAATTTACCTCCAATCCGATCCGCTAAAAAAAACAGTAGGGGATCTTTCCCCTTCTGTCTGGGTGGATAGAATCGGAGGGCCCATAGAGTAGAGTAGGCTGTGTCTGTGTCTGCTCTGCATATTTGGAGAGGACACAGACCTGTCATCTGCCTGCTCCACTCATTGTGGCCCGCGACCGGTTACCAAGCCGATTAAGTGGCCCTCGCTCTTCAAAAGGTTGGGCACCCCTGCTGTAAGTGGTTATTACAATAAGGGCAATTAATGGTATTTTAAAGTAAGGAAGCTTCATTTCATCTGAATAGTAGAGGTTGATTTACTAAAACTGGGGAGTTCAAAATCTAGTGCAGCTGTGCATGATAGCCAATAATCTTTTAACTTCAGCTTGTTCAATTAAGCTTTGAAAGAAAACCCCCTGGAAGCTATTTGGTTTCTATGCACCAGATTTTGCACCCTCCAGTTTTAGTTGAGCAACCCCGTAGTGTCAACAGGTTGAATGCACATTACTGGTCTGAAAACAGCCCAAAGCTGAAGGATGAAGGACGTTTTCACGCTGTTCCATTAATTATGGCGCGGGAAGAGATATTTGGTGACAGAATAATCGGGCCATATTTTTACAGTAATGTAACAGGGGAAACTTCTGTATGTTACATTTTTTTCTCATTTACAATGTAGATGGCTTTCCTTTTCTGGGACAACATAAAATGATTATTATTATACAGGAGTTATAAAGTGCCAACAGTTAGCACAGCATTTTAAAATATAAAACGAGATAGTAAATACAAGACAAGAGCATTAGAAGGACCCTGCTCATGAGAACTTACAATCTATAAGGGTGGAGCAAGGGATATTAAAGGTAATAACTGTGTGAGGTTGAGTTGATTGAATAGGTAAAAGTTCAATTGTTAGGTGGAGGCGGGATAGGCTTTCCTAAAGAGATGAGTTTTCAGAGATCGACTAAGTGGACAGAGTAGGAGATAGTCAAACAGATTGGGGTAGGGAGTTCCAGAGAGAAGAGCAGGCTCTGGAGAAGACCTGTAGCCGAGCACGGAAGGAGGCGACAAGGGAACTAGAGAGCAGGAGGTCTTAGGAGGAGGGAAGAGGACAGTTATGTGATATTATGAGAAGAGGTTGATGATGTAGCTTAGGACAGAACTGTGGATGACTTTATGGGGAATTTACTAAACTGGAGTGTGCAAAATCTGGCGCAGATGTACATGGTAGCCAATCAGCTTCTAAGTTCAGCTTGTTCAGTTAAGCTTTGACAAAAAAACTGGAAGCTGGTTGGTTTCTATGCAGAGCTGCACCAGATTTTGCACTCTCCAATTTTAGTAACTCAACCTCTATATGTTAGGATTTTACAATTGAATTATTTGGGCAAGTAAAAGTCAATGGAAGGATTGGCAGAGTGGTGGCAGATGTTGAACAATTGGAAAGGTGGATGCCTGGCAGCAGCATTCAAGATAGCCTGAAGAGGGGATAGTCTTTGTAGAGGTGGGCCAACAAGAAGGTAGTTGAGAGGTTGAGCTGCTAAAGAGTTGATGTGAGAGATGAGAGGGTGAATCAGTAACTTGGTGGTGTCATGGGTTAAGAAGATGCAAAAATGTGGTTTCTGCAAGAGCCCCACCACACTACTATTGCTGTGGGAAACATTTTAATTAAAAATTTTCCAGAGCTGGATTGGAGAGCTAGTCCAAGACCGTCATCTGTACTGTAATAAAACTTTTAAATGTGTTTTGCCCATGCATCCAGACTTTTGGGACACCGTGTATGCTTCAAACTTTCTCACAAACTTTTTCATTAGACTTCAGCAAACTGCAAGGGTGGCCACCCACTCAACAATCCCTTCTGTTTGTTTGTGCATTTTGGTTTTAAGGTATTTTTCTTTTTGCACAAAACTTTTTATGCTGAATATAAGAAATATGTGGCCAGATTAGTCTGCCCGCTCTGATTTAAATGAACCTGTGCTTTGCCTTCATCAAATTCTTCTAATTTGTTTAATCTAATTCAACAGCCAAAAGCGTGGAAAGATAGCAATGTGTAGGCTGTAGTCAGCTTTCCAGTCAGAGCTTACACAGGGCTGATTGTGACAGCTCTGGGCCAGCCACTAAACACCAGTGTAACATGGAGTGGGTCACATCCTAATTCAAACTCAGAAATTTACAGTCATTTTTTTTGCTCCTGGCAGCTGAACGGAGCAATGAGAGAGAGAGAGAGCAGAATAAGGGGAGTGTGTACTACATTGATTTTGAAGGAACCTGTTTCTTTGCATTGTTTGTGTAAAATACAGACTTGCTTAAAGCCTTGTACACGCGATGCGACCATCGTATGAAAACGGTCGTACAACCGCTTGTTGTACGATCATCCGAACGTTAGTACGTGCGATTAGAACAGCCGATGTACGATGGTCGTACAACAGAAGTTGGATGAGCAGACTAGAAAACTTTGGTAGTACCAACAAGCGGTTGTACAACCGTTGTACTGTGTGTAGCGCTTACCCCCGTAGGACCGGCTGAGTTTGAAGATATAATTTACTACTCTGACAGTACAACCCTTTGCTCGCTCGTATCTCCAGTTGTCTAGGGGTATATTGCAAGAAGTTGAACACCAATCACTTTTCTGATGCTTAAACAGGATAACTTTTATTCTTCACACAAGAACAAGGAGAGAGGGGTAGGGAGCTCAGGACACCCTTTCAGCGACAATCAAAAATATCCATAGGCAGGCAGACTCTCAGGCAAAAATACAGTGAGACAGCATAACAGGCCGCAGCCTCTTCTGAACACTCTGACACGTGGCTGTCTCACTTAGCAACCCCAAAAATGAACTTTACACTTGCGGATCTGTAGAACTCCCTCTTAGTTCTCTAAACTTCAGTGGATCCCAATTTAGCAACAACAGAATGTACTCACAAACATGTAGAACTCTCTCACAGTTCTCTTGGGCTTGTAGTGAATGCTGACATAGAAAATGAACAGAGTACACTCACGGGTCCATGGAACTCTCTCAGTCCCTTTACTGAAGCAGATCCTGGGCAGGCGCACCACAACACTTTACATCTTCCGGACAGGCATGAGTCTCCTGGCATCCGGGACTCCTGAATAGGCCTAAGGACTCAGGCCTGACTGCCATGAGGCTTCTGTAACGCAGGCCCCTCCCAGCGAACTGGGAGAGCGGCTGGGGCCTACCCCAGCAAAGCTGGGCTGGACGCTCCTTTCCCCAGAGGAGCTGGGCTGGACTCTGACCGACCTCTGCCCCGATCACATGATTTCCTCCCCATATATGGTCTCTTCCCACCTACCCACAATGCACTTGCACCGAGTGGATTGGCTAGGAAAAGAATGAGATCATTCCAGAATGTTCTGGAATATTATGACTTATCTCACCCATGTCTTAGGCAGCAGTGCCACCTACTGACGTAGTGGAGAAGTGCACTGAAAAGAGGAAGAAGTTTAGTGATGAGGGCTACAAATCACAGCAAGACCAGTACTATCTTGCAAATATATTTTGCCTAACAGCCTAACAAATTTAGCACCCCGCTACATGTGTGTACAGAGAAATTGGTCCAACAAGTTGTACTGTGCAAAACACGCATGCTCAGAAGTCAGGAATGCCCGGAAGTGTCCGTTCGTTCCTAATTCACAAATTACATGCACCTGAACTTCCTCTTTATAAGCTCGTAACATGTCACTACATTCAGCTTGGTTGTACGATCGCTTAGTGCATGTCAGTGCGCGAGATACAACAGCCAACATACGATTTGGGCTGTTCGGTCGTACCATTGTTGCATCGTGCGTACAAAGCTTTAGGCTGCCTATAGAGATCAGGGAACAGTTGAATGTGTATGCTTGGTTCAAATGAGCCTTTCTGTTTAGATGGTGAAGGAGAAAGGGGGAGAGAAGGAGCACACACTGTGGGAATGGATGATCTTGGTGGTAGCAGTAGTGGTCACACAGAACTTTCTAACCAGTCCCAACAATTAATCTTCAAAGCGCAATTGCGCAGGCCTGTCTGTTGGTACCCCAAATACGATTATATGATTTTCCACTGGTTGAATATGGGAGATTCTCATCTAAAGTCTGTGGGCACCTTTAGGCTCCATTCACACTTTTGCGACTTGTCATGCAACTTTGGACATCACAGTCGTTTTTCAATGATAACCATTCATATACACGCTTCTTAAAGTTGCAGCAACTTCAGAGTAGCTCATACACTATTTTGGTGTGACTTCTATATAACTTGAGGGCCATAGACTTCAATGTTAACCCTCAGAAGTTGCATGAAAGTGGTACCTGAATGTTATACAATGCAACTTGTGTGCAACATTTGTCCATTATTACTGGTCAATCCAAAGTTGTATCCAAGTTGCACCCATCCAAAGTTGCATCAAAGTTGCACCAAAGTTGCACTCCAACTTTGGAGTCATACAAGTGTGAGTGAAGAGGAGGAGTGAGGATGCTGAGATTGCTCATTGGCCTGACCTTCATTTAAAGGTTGGACCAACCTGTTCCTATAGAAAGAGGTAGCTCTGAAAAAAGGCCACTTTTGTCAAAAACATTATATGAGCTATCTTATCTCATGTCAGACTGATGAGGGAATAGGATATAGAAGGTCCCTTACTTACACCGTGCCTGATCTATTTGGGAAGCATTGCCATATGTAGCTTCCTAAAATAATTCCCAGTTTTCTGTATGCTAGACACTCTTACATCTCTGGTACATATATAAACTCACTGCTGATCACGTTAACACTGTGTTTATGTTTCCTTTTCCACCAGAAGTCAGCCCTGCGGAGAAAATGCGCAGCTTGTAAAATTGTCGTCCACGTTGCCTGCATGGATCAGCTTGAAAAGGTATAAGGGCCCCATCTACTGGCCATAACCTGGAATTTTTTTTTCTTTCCCTAAACTAATCAGCCTTGTAGAACACCTCTAGTTTTAGAACATCTATCATGCCTATTCAGCACAAAACACAAGTTTTTTTTGTTAGGGACATATAGAAATGGGGCGCTGGAATTATATTAACAGTAGATACATCATATAGGATAAAGTGCAGCATCTTTGGTGAGGCCGCTTTTAACAAAAGCATGGTGACCCAAAACAGGGGGTCCAAAATTTGAAGATTCAACACATTTTGAAGTGTAAAGTTCTTTCCCTTTTTTAGAACTTAAAAGTGTTACTAAACCCACAACAGTAAAATCAGTCTGTATATGCAGTAAAGCATGCTGTTATACTCACTGTATAACCTAAGGGGTTCATATTCTGCATTGTGTAAAAGACTGTTTGGTCCTGTAAGCACAGATACTCCCCTTCTTGCACTGTCTCCAAAATATGTCTGGATAAGACATAGTTAGTGGAGTCAGGCTGCACATGCTCCATTTTGTGTGTATTGCTAGAGAGTTTTTCTTTCTTGGGAGAGTGTATGTGATCAGCACATCAGCACTGTCCAGACAGAGGGTGAGGGGTTCTGCATTCTGAAAGGACAGCCAGTGCTGTATGAAAGCTCCTCCTGCAAGCTTTAACCAGGCACTGATAGAACTCACACTGCTATATATTGCTGATGAGAAAAGGTATTTAGCAGTTCATATTTACTAAAATAATTGCATTTCCATGTTCTGTGTACTGTGAGAGATCAGATATAGGTGAATGCAGAATCCTGGGTTTAGTAACACTTTAAGCATGAAGGATAAATGTAAAAGTTCGCTGTATAGATATGGGAAACCAACAAGATCAAAAGGTAAATTAATTAACAATAAGCTTCATTTATATGTAGGAACCCTCCGAATTAATGGGTACATTATGGGGGAGCATTTCACTTTTTCATTTTCCTCCCAGGATGAGTGGCCAATTGCTAGGTCCAAACAATATCACAAAGGAGTAGGTAGGGTATTCAATAACCCTATGTAAGCTCCAACAGCGTCTGACACAGAGCTTGCACACGGACTAAGCACATGGCGCCATCAGAGGAATGAAGCAACACAGGAACACAGTAAAAGGGAGCCTGCCATGTGGAATAAAATATGTCTAGAATTATTGATTTCTTGAAAATGCTAGTTGCCCAGCCATCATGAAGATCCCCTGGCTAAAAATAAAATAGGTTTCAGTTCTGCAGTTGCTGGCTGCATACTTGTTCCAGGTCTGTGGTCAAATGAATGGTTGAAATCAGGGACAAGCATTTTCAGAAGGAGGTTGGAGATGGCATTCTTCTCATTTCTGTAAAGGCAGGTGACATCTAAATAGATATTTTTAAACTCTCTAAGTAGACATCATTTTATTCTTGTAGTTAAAGTTTTGACTCTAATTTTACAACTGACAATATGTAGTAACATTAGCATTAGTTGAAATCAATACATTTTACAGGAATTTGCATGCATTAAGTAACAAAATATTTAAAAAACAAGGATACATTGTGTTAGGTAAGGATTCTACTTTTTAAATAATTAAAATAGTTTAAAATAGAAAGAAGTGCTATTTTAAAATATCATAGCTATTAAAAACGCATTTGCAATGGCATGCTTTTAATAGATGACCTAATTTTCCTCTTTTTGTAAAAACTCCAGATTAATTTTAGATGCAAGCCAACTTTTCGTGATGCAACCTCACGGGCTCTGAGGGAGGTAAGTGTGTGAGAGGACCACAGATCTAAAGGTTAGAAACTTTACGCTAAACCCAGAAGCCCCTTGGATAAAATGAAGGGAAAGGCTTATAAATCCAAACATTTTATTTAAATGGAGCCATGATGTCATTGTCATTTTAGGGCTCCTACACAGAGGAGTCGAAATCTGTCAAAATCTTGATTCAAGGAGCCTTTGAGTGCTATGAAATGTCAGTGAAATATTTTGATTTCCAAAACATGCTATAAAAGTATGTATAGCGTATGGAATAGAAGAAGAAAATGATTTTTCGAGCTTGGAAAAGCTTTACGGAAGTTATACCATTAAAAAAAGCTTAGTAATACTTGTAAAAACATAGTTTTTATATAAAACCTTTTAACTAGAGTCCTTTTGAGAGCCTATGTGTATAAGCCTTTGTTGCAGTTATATTGTGATTGACATAAAAGGATGGTAAAATTTACATACTCATTCACAATATTTTATGCGTGAGCCTTCTGTTTTTATATTGTCCTATTGTTCACTCAAGGTGGTGTTTCCGCTCTTGGTAGACACTGATAAATTGAATTGCTTAGATTTCCTGGCTGTAGTTTCAACCCCACCCCCAACCCTAGCCTTGGAGTTTCACTACCTTTGCTGTTTATTCCATAGAATAAATGAAGTAAAAAATATTCATCAGGGACTGTTTGGAATGGACAGATCCAGAATGGACAAAATCAAAATTAAAGTGGTAGTAAACCCTCCTATCATTTTCAGCCAAGGAAGCTGCCATCTTGGCCTCAGTTTAATCTACAACTGCCATGATGCTGCACATGTGATCAGCTATGACACCAGCCATTGGATGGTTTGACAGTTTGGTTTAGAGCACAACCAATGGGAGTGTTACATTTCCGGCACGTGCCGGAAATGGAACTGGGTTTTAAACTGTTAAATGGATGGGTTTACTACCACTTTAAAATGAGCACATTGGGATTGATTTACTAAAGGTAAATAGACTGTGCAAGTGTAGTTGCTCCAGAGCTTAGTAAATTATGTAAAGCTTCACTTTGCAAAGAATAACCATGCAAGGAAAATAAAAAAACAGCATTTTTGCTAGCATGTGATTGGATGATGGAAGTCAGAAGAGCTTCTGCTAATTTACTAAGCTCAGGAGCAACTTCTCTTGCAGAGCGCACACTCTATTTTCTTTTATTATATCAACCCCATTACCTTAAAGGGATTGTAAAGGCAGAAGGCTTTTTTTTTATCTTAATGCATCCTTCTGTGTGCAGCAGCCCTGTTCAGCCCCCTAATACTTTCCTGAGGCCGTATTTATCCAGCGATGTTGCAGGAGTTTCTAAGCTGCCTGGGAATCCCCCTCTCATTGGCTGAGACAGCAGGGCAACGTGATTGGCTCCCGCTGCTGTCAATCAAAATCAGCCAGCCAATTAGGAGAGAAAGGGGGCAGGGTCCATGTCTGAATGGACACAGGGCGCTGTGACTCGGCTTGGGTGCCCCCATAGCAAGCTGTTTGCAGTGGGGGCACTCAACAGGAGGGAGGGTCGAGGAGCACTTAAGAGGGACCTGAGAAGAAGAGGATACGGGCTGCACTGTGCAAAACCAACTGCATAGATCAAGTAAGTATAACATGTTAGTTATCTTTTTTTAAAAGAAACGAGACTTTACAATCACTTTAATCTGCAAAGCAGGACAAGTAATCTGACCCCAGTCTGGCCGGAAAAGGAACCTGCATACTTCTGCAGTATTCCTCGGTTTCCTTGAGTGAAATAAATCTGTCACAGATAAAAAAAAAAGTGTCGCCTTGCCCCCTCTCCTGTGATTGACAGCCTGCACAATTAGGCTCATGCACGAGCACAAGAAGTGGCCGTGTCTCCCGACCGCCGCATCCACAGATCTCTCTCCCCTTAACTCCTCCTGCTGCCCCTGGATTGGCTATTCTGCACCTCAGCATTGTGGAGGAAGTCAGGTGATTGATGTAAATTTGTGAGGGCGTGTAGAGCTGAGAGGAGTGTCTCTGCCTCCTGAGCTCCCACAGAAAAGGACAGCTTCTGCAGGAAAATATAGAAAATGAAGTGATATACAAAGGTAGAAATGATGCAATCTAGGGTTGTCCTGATACCACTTTTTTAAGACCGAGTACAAGTACCGATACTTTTTTTCAAGTACTCGCCGATACTGATTACCAATACTTTTTTTAACGTCATGTGACAGTGGCACTAATATGCAGCACCGAAGGGCATTGATAGCTGGCACTGATAAGGCATGGACTGTGTCAGTGGTTTTTAATTTTTATTTTATTTTTCTAACAATTTTTTTTTTTTTTTTTACAATGCTTTCTTTTTTTGAGGGGAAGGGGTCAGTCAGTGTCAGTGTTTTTTTTTTTTATTTTTTATTATTTTTACGATTTTACTTTTAAATATTTATTTATTACGATCTCTCCTTTCAGACAGGGAAAGGGACTGAGAACACAGATTCCCCAGAGTCCCTTTCTCTGCAGCCTCAGCTGCACTGCAGATGAATGAAGAGGAGACAGCAGCTCCTCCCCATTCATTAACCTGAAGCATTGTAAACACAGTTTATGATGCTCAGTTATGAATGGACAGAAAACTGTCCATTCAGAAAAAGAAGGAGCCAGTAAATTACATATTTACCGGCTCCTTTCTCCGCTCTCCATCCTGA
Source organism: Glandirana rugosa (assembly GCA_018402905.1). Taxonomy (NCBI): domain Eukaryota; kingdom Metazoa; phylum Chordata; class Amphibia; order Anura; family Ranidae; genus Glandirana; species Glandirana rugosa. The sequence continues at coordinate 291,185 of BLSH010120191.1, forward strand.
ATGATCCCAGGAATAGGAGAGAGCCGGAGGAGGACAGGGGACCGGAGGGGGGGTGGGGGGGGGGGACTGGAGGAGCACACAGAAGAGGAGCACAGAGGGGGACTGGAGTTGGACATGGGGGACCGGAGTAGGAGGGGGGGGGACCAGAGGAGCACAGAAGAGGACACCGAGGGGACGTTACAGGGGACATTCAGGGATGATTGGTGCGGCGGAGCTGGGAGTTACAATCACCGATCTCCCTGTGCGGATTTCAATAAAGCAGCTGAAAGCCGCGGAGGGGAGAGGAATAGAAGCAGCTGTCAGCTGCTTTATTGAAAGCCGCACAGTGAGATCGGTGATTGTAACTCCCCCTACTGCCGCACCTATCCTGTTGAACAAGAAGTAGGAAAAACATCTCAGCAGCATGAGGGAAAACTTCCTCTTAGTTGTACCTGGAACAGGTACAATGGAAGATTTCCCTGCAATTCAAGCTCCGGAATTGTAAAATTTTGGATTTCCCATCAATACCAATAGTCATCAGAAGATACAGAGAGGGCT
>BLSH010120191.1:313109-325819 GCA_018402905.1 Glandirana rugosa
GAGATGGTGGTCCCTGCACTGTCGTTGCCTGTCGGTCAGGCTCAGACTCGTCACCGGGAGAGCCTACCTACTGGATTCGGACGTAGAGTGTCCCGAGTGGGTTCGCCACTTCCTGAACGTTTCACCCATGTGGGTCGACCTTTTGTCCCAGGACCTCGACAGGGACGGTCGACGGTCGTGGTATCATTGGGACGGGTGACTCGGGCTCCACGGAGACGGGCTTGCCAAATGTCCTCTGGCATTCTTCAAAGCCCGCAAGGCATCGCGGACACTCGAGATAAAACGGGACGTTGGCACATGGAAAAGCTCCAGGACCCTGTTTTCCAGCTGGGTGTACCCACTTTGCAAGTCCTTCACCGCTTGGGTGAGCCCTGTGAGATGCAGGCTTAGGTCATCCATCCGAGAGGGCCACTGCTCAGACTCGGACTGGCTGTCCGTTGCTGTCACGTCCCTGGTGGTAGAGTCTGACTTATGCAGTAGGCAACCTCTCTTACGGCCCTGGTTCCAGAACCCCTGGTAGAGTAGACAGGGAGCGCTGGAGCACAGGGGAGCACGAGGGCTGGATGGGACACAGGTGGTGGTATGAAGTTGTCCCGTAGTCCGTGCTAGACTGAAGAGTAGTGGTGCAGGCCGGGTCGTCAACTTGCGGTCAGAGTGGTACCGAAGGAGCAGGCAATCGGATGGTCGGGTGCAGGCAGGGTCGTTAACAGGCAGGCAGGTGAGGTACAGAAGGAACAGGCAGTCGGATGGTCGTAGACAAGCTGGGGGTCGGTGCAGGCAGCGTTCAAGCAGACGTGGGCTCAGGCCGGGTCACAGGTAATCAGGAAGCTCAGAACGGGTGGCTCAGGAACACAGTAACGCTGTAGAACGGACAGCACTTGCCTACAGGAAGCAGGAAGTTTAAATAGAGCTGCCCATCAAAGAATTAGAGGAAACAACAACCAACTGCAATTAACCCTCCGCACAATCTTCTTCTAACACACACAGAGGCAAAGGTGCAGGAGGTTCTCCCATCACAGACCTCTAAGCACAAACCCCCCAAACACAGACTCTTCTGTATAGATTACCCCCAGCACATTAAAAACCTGGTGATCCTGTGTTTGTTTAGCTTCTTGCTGTAATGGGGTGACAACTGCCTCCCAATTGTGCTCCAACATAGTCACCATATTACATGTGCCCCTGGTGGAAACTGCAAGCAGCCATGTTGACCCATATTGTACAGAAATGGGCCACTGCTGTCACTAACAGGAAGCCGGTCCAGAATTTTTTGCAGGAATGGGCCACTATTATTTCTAGCAGGAATACGGTTTGGAACAATCAGTTAGAGTTTGGATGTACTTTAAAGAGACCCTGTAACCAACTTAAAACTTGCTGGTAAAACGCAGACAAATCAAGTATTTTAAATGCTTACTTGTAGTATTTTCCTTTTTATAAACAACATTTTATTAATTTGTAATGTGACTTTGAACTTGCTGAGGAATTTAACTACTCCAGGAGAGTCAATTCTCTAGCACAGCCCCGTCCCTCCATGCTCCTCATAACACTCTCCTCTGCTGGGAGTGTGTAATTATTGTCTGTGCTGGCCAGGAAAGAGAGTACATTTTTCTTCTTTGCTTTTGGTGCTGAAAGTCTTGTTTTGACAACTATGACTCCCATAACCAAAAGCTAAAGTACCATTCCCACACTTTCCCAATATATTACATTTATGTCAAGAGACATCCTGTTCCTACTTCAAACAGTTTATCCAAAAGTAGGTTTTTCACTTTGTCAGAGTTCTTCTGTAAGTTCTCAGTTTTTATGCTACGTTCAAATATGAAACCGAGATAATGGGACAAATGAGAATATTTTAAAACCGTCAGCGTCCCAAGTCTAAGAAACATTTTCATAAAACATAATAAATGCATACAATCTTTGTGTAGCACTTGTCATATCCTGTGCTCATTCTGTCAGTGAATCCTCTGGGATCTGCGGGATATATTTAACTCGGAAGAAGGGATTAAAGATAGGAAGGAGAGCCAAGTAGCAGTGATAAACACTCTCATCTTTAACCATATTGTTTTTCTATGACTGCGGCCGGCACATTAGTGCCATATTCCCCATGAGTCCATTGCAGATCCTAACATTCCCCTGGCAAGACTACTCAAGACTATCCTTGAAGGATTTCCTGTAGTCACAAAGGTTTAAAAGGAAGCTATGATTTTTTTTTAAATGTATGTTTTGAGTTATTATTGAACTGTTTGCTTTTGATGTGACACATTTTTGCTGTTCCATATTTTCATGATGTTGAGTTGTTCTCTTTATATCAGGCTTTATGCCTCACATCTCTTCTGAAGAACTATTTTGATAAAACCATTAGTCTAAAGAGCCAGTCATTTCCAGCAGACTGAAATAAAGGGAACTAAAGTACAGTATTTGATATTTTTTTAGTGATATGTATGTGAATGTGATCAAATTGATGTAAGTCATCCTATCCATGTGTGTGAATGTTTTAAAGCTGAACTGCAGACAAACAGCAAAATTAAGAGATGAAAAATATACAGTATCTCACAAAAATGAGTACACCCCTCACATTTTTGTAAATATTTTATTCTATCTTTTCATGTGACAACACTGAAGAAATGCCACTTTGCTACAATGTAAAGTAGTGAGTGTACAGCTTGTATAACAGTGTAAATTTGCTGTCCCCTCAAAATAACTCAACACACAGCCATTGTGGAAACACAGGGGTCTCTGAAGTGCACAAGGAAAGGAGAGTCACTGAAGGCACAGGAGTGCAGGGGTCACTGAAGGCACAGGAGTGTAGGGGTCGCTGAAGGCACAGGGGTGCAAGGGTCGCTGAAGGCACAGGAGTGCAGGAATCGCTGAAGGCACAGGAGTGCCGGGGTCACTGAAGGCACAGGAGTGCCGGGATCACTGAAGGCACAGGAGTGCAGGGGTCGCTGAAGGCACAGGAGTGCAGGGGTCGCTGAAGGCACAGGAGTGCAGGGATTGCTGAAGGCACAGGAGTGCACGGAAGGCACAAGAGTGCAGGGGTCACTGAAGGCACAGGAGTGCAGGGGTCGCTGAAGGCACAGGAGTGTAGGGGTCGCTGAAGGCACCGGAGTGCAGGGGTTGCTGAAGGCACCGGAGTGCAGGGGTTGCTGAAGGCACAGGAGTGCAGGGGTAGCCGAAGGCACAGGAGTGCACGGGTAGCCAAAGGCACAGGAGTGCAGGGGTCGCTGAAGGCACAGGAGTGCGGGGGTTGCTGAAGGCACAGGAGTGCAGGGAAGGCACAGGAGTGCAGGGGTCACTGAAGGCACAGGAGTGCAGGGGTCGCTGAAGGCACAGGAGTGCAGGGGTCACTGAAGGCACAGGAGTGCAAGGGTCACTGAAGGCATATGAGTGCAGGAGTCACTGAAGGCACAGGATTGCAGAGGTCACTGCAAACTCTTTTTTTTGTTAAGTTTTATTGGATTATAACTCCATTTCAGGTTATTTTTGCTCCCTTTGTCCTGCTGGGGGGATTTCCCTGCATTTCATATCATGAAGACACAACAGCAAATAAGTGAAATCTCTTGTTATAATGGCAACTTAACATTTTTGGATCTTCTCTAATTTTCTCAAATCTTATTGATCGTTAGGACGAATAGAGGGGCGAATCTCCCCAGCAGGGACACTGACATTTATGAAAACCTGATAGGGGTTCTAATCACCTTAACACAAAAACTAAAAAGGAAAGGTTTTGGCTCACATATTTACTATAATACAGGGATGTCTGTGGCCTCTTCAAGCATCTCCAACCAGGATCCTGCCAGAGGTTGCTAGGGGTTTCCTGAGCAGTTGTGGGCAAACCTCCCACATGATGGTGCCTGCATTGAGCTGGGGCCAATGTCACTTGGCAGAACCAACTGCAACTGCACCAATGGGGCCTTTCCACTTGTGTCTTAGATAAGGTAACACTAACAATAAGATATGGTTTCTTCCCACTAACTTTCGATGTAAGGGGAATTTATTTGCACAGAACACCAATATAAGGTTTTTTTCCACTAGCCACCAATGTAAGGGGGGATTTTTTTATAGGCCACTAAAGTAAGGAAGTATATCTTCCATTATTATTTAATTCACTTTAATACTGTGAATATTAGTTAAAATACTTTTGTCAGGTAGAGTGGAGGAGGGGGTTTTAAAAAATACTCTATGCCACATTCTTTATTATTTTGTTTATTATTAGTATATTTATTTCTTACTGATCATGCTAATGTATCAAGTGTTCCAGATAGAACAATTTTTAGCTTGGGTTCCCTAAGACCTGAAAATTATTTCAAGGGTTCCTTTAGGGTAAAAAGGTTGATACAGGCTGGTCTAACCCTTCCCTACTCTGTCCAAAGCAAAAAAGTTTGTCCTTACATACATCTTAAAGCATTTGTTAACCCCCAAAAAAAAAAAAACTGCTGCTCCTGTCTCTTAAATGTGCAATTAGCAGCATGGTGCTTTTGCTTTTTAAATATTATCCTTCTGTATCCCCTAAAATACCGTTTGATAATGCCAGGTGCTGATTCCCCTATCATATTAGCTGATCCTGAGAGCCCGTGGTCTGTGCAGTCTGCACTAGCAGCTCTCCTATTCTCCTCTGCCTGTCTTCAACTCCCCCCTCCTCCCCCTCCCTGTCAGCACGTAGAGTCTCTTCTCTGCTCTCATAATTAAATGTTAAAGCCCCTATCCCCTGTGTATTACAAGAAGAAGTTCACCAGTGTCCCTGTTATATCATAAATATTCTTATCTATATAGATAACACTCCGGTTTTCTACATACAGCTCTCTCTCTCACTCTTCTCCAGCTGACCTCAGCTGCAGTGCTCGGCCCCACCCTCAGGAATTCTTTGCTGAGCAGAGCAGAGAGAAAAACAACAAGTGATCATAGTAAGAAGGTGTGCTATCTATACAGACAAGTATATAGATGTTATAACATAGGCTCAGGGAAACTTATTGTGCGAATACAGAGGGAATGGGAGCATTTTATACAGATGGCTTAACAACCACTTTAAGGGAAGTGTGAAGCTAAGCAGCTGAATTTGATAATTTAGCTGCTGGGCTCCACACTTCCTGTGGTGCACAAAGAAGGAGAGGGGTGGGAGGAGAAGGAGCAGATCAGCTTCCTCCTCTCCCATGCATGCGAGGCAGGAGGGAGGGGAAACTGTTAGTGCAGGCTCTTGGCTGTACAGTATGAGAGAGATGCTCTCAGCTCAGAGTCATGCTGAGAATGCACTGATAGGCAGCACTGATAAGCGGCACTGATGGGCAGCACAGATAGGCTGCACTGATGGGCATTGATAGGCAGCATTGATCAGCACTGATAGATGGCACTGATAGGAGGCATCGATGAGCACTGATAGGCACTGATAGGTGGCACTGACGGGCGCTGATAGGCAGCATTTATTAGCACTGATAGGTGGCACTGATGGGCAGCACTGATATGCTGCACCGATGAGCAGTGATAGGCGGCATTGATGAGCACCGATTGGTGGCACTGATAGGCGACATTGATAAGCACTGATAGGTGGCACTGATAGGCGGCACTGGTGGGTAATGATAGGCAGCACTGATGGGGCTGCACTGATCATCAGGGCACTGATGATTAGTGCCCTGATTATCAGTGTAAACAATGTACTGCCAGTCTTTGCCAGTTAATGGTTCTCCTTTCCTCGAACAGACACAGCGTGGGAGGAAAGGACTGCTGATAACTGGCAAGTCTGTTTTCATGTGATCAGCTGATCACATGGTAAAGGCCTGCTGTGATTGGCCCTTTACTGTGATCTGTGACCAGCTGTGGGGGCACGCAGGAGGCAGGGTTCTGTGAGGATGTCCATGGACACTCTCCCAGAACCGGAAGCCTGGGCCTTGGATGGAAGGGGGGGGGGGGGGCATTCATGGTTTCTTGCACCGGGGCCCTGAAGGTTCTAGTTACACATCTGCATTTGTGGCTACATACAAATATATTTAATCGCAGGTTTTTGTCTCTTGAGTTTAAGTTAAAAAATATTGAATTTCTTTTTCAAAGTTTATGTGAAATTTTAGTGACTGATTTCATATATAAGGTAACAGCGCCCCTCCCAAGCACAGGGAGACCCTAACAACAGAATCATTTTTGTTGAAGAATAAATTGGGCTCAGTGCTGTATAATACAGTTTGGTAGGATGCTGACTGCTTCTGATTAAAGCAGGAAACCCCTTTAACTAAATAGTGACACCTCTCGCAGTGCAAAAACACTCATTTTGGCACCATTCCTTTGGAAACTCTTAATTTGCCACAATGTAAAAAATGTAATATTACATTTCTATTTTTTATTAAGGCAGACGCTGAGCATTGAGTCATCACTCTGAGTGCACCGCTTGGCTTTATAATATCCTTTTATCTGCAGCGAGGAGAGCGGTAACATTAATTAGATTTGTCATTTCCTGAAAAACATGATTTTTTTTGAAGAAATAATCTGTTTATAGAATCTTGTTTGTTTGAGTTACATTTCACATTTATTCTAGGCTTACCTGTAGGTAAAAGTACAAAAAAAGGGTAGACAACCGCTTTAAGTCATTTTTAATTGAACTGATTTATTGTTTATGAGACCTTAGAGGGTCTATAAATGTTTTCACACAACTTTCACACATTGAATTCAATTAGTAAAATGCGTGAATCATGGGTGGATGTTGTGTGAATCTTGCATTAAAAGACTTAGATCCTACTAAACTTGATGACTAAAATCTCATATACTGTAACCTTTAGCATGTTAATGCAATTTCACAAGTTAGTTTCAATATTTTTAAATTCACAGCTTTCTTTAACCGCTTCAGCCCCAGAAGGATTTACCCCCTTCCTGACCAGAGCACTTTTTGCGATTCGGCACTGTGTTGCTTTAACTGACAATTGCGCGGTCGTGCGACGTTGTAGCTAAACAAAATTGACGTCCTTTTTTCCCCACAAATAGAGCTTTCTTTTGGTGATATTTGATCACCTCTGCGTTTTTTATTTTTTGCGCTATAAACAAACAAAAGCAACAATTTTGAAAAAAAAAAAATATTTCTTACTTTTTGCTATAATACATATCCAAAAGAAATGTATACAAAAAAATTATTCATCAGTGTTGGCTGATATATATATACTTCTTTTTATTTTTGTAAAAAAAAAAAAACGCAATACACATATATTGATTGGTTTGTGCAAAAGTTGCCGCGTTTACAAATGACGAGAATTAATTTATGGGGTTTTTATTTTTTCTTTACCGGTAATGTTGGCGATCTGCGATTTTTATCGGAACTGCAACATTGTGGCAAATATATCGGACACTTTTGACACAATTTTGGGACCATTGGCATTTATACAACGATCAGTGCTATGAAAATGCACTGATTACTGTGTAAATGTCACTGGCAGGGAAGTGGTTAACACTAGGGGGCGATCAAAGGGTTAACTGTGTTCCCTGGGATCTGTTACTAATTGTGTGGGGGCTGGGCAGACTGTGGGAGGAGAGTGATTGCTGCTTCCATATACAGGGAACATACGATCACTCTCTCCCCTGTCAGAATGGGGATCCGCTTGTTTACATACACGGATCCCCATTCTGTCACTGCTGGGGAGTGATCACGGGTGGCTGGCGGACATTGAGTCTGCCCCACCCACTCACTGGCTCCCCCACTAGCGTGTGAGCGTGCCTCTGGTGGTGCGCACGCGCCCACAATACTCGCTCCTGCGGTCCTGGTGCACGCAGGAGAGCCATGTTGCCGCCGTCAATCCACGGCGGGTGGTCGGAAACTGTTTAACCACTTGAGCTCCGGAAGATTTTACCCCCTTCATGATGAGGCCATTTTTTGCAGTTCAACACTGCACTACTTTAATTAGCGATTGCACAGCCATGCAATGCTGTATGCAAACAAAATATATATCATTTTGTTCACATAAATAAATCTTTCTGTTGGTGGTATTTGATCACCACTGGGGTTTTTATCTATTGCGATATAAATGAAAAAACACCCCAAATTTTGAAAAAAAAAAATATTTTCTACTTGCTGCTTTAAAACATATCCAGTGACACTAATACAGTGATCGGTGCTACAAATATACACTGTCACTGTACTAATAACACTGGGAAGGGGTTAACATCTAGGGCAGGGATATGCAATTAGCAGACCTCCAGCTGTTGCAAAACTACAAATCCCATCATGCCTCTGCCTCTGGGTGTCATGCTTGTGGCTGTCAGAGTCTTGCTATGCCTCATGGGATTTGTAATTCTGCACCAGCTGAAGGTCTGCTAATTGCATATCCCTGATCTAGGGCAATCAAGGGGCTGAATGTGTGCCTAACAATGTTTACTGTGTTTACGGTGTGATGATTTTTCTGTTTTTACTCCCTGCTTTGCAGGCCCTTTACAGAACAGTATAGGGGGACCAGGGGGGAACAGCACATTATAGGGGGGCCAGTAGAGCACAACACAGTTTGGGGGGGGGCAGGAGGGAACAGTATAGAGGGGCCAGGAGAGCACAGCATAATACAGGGGGGCCAGGAGGGTACAGTACAGAGGGGGCAGGAGAGCACAGCACAGTATAGGGGGGGGGGCAGCAGGGAACAGTATAAGGGGGCCAGGAGAGCAGAGAACTGTTCAGGGAAGCCAGGAGGGAACAGTATAGTACAGGGGACCACGAGGAAACTGAGTGGCACAATACTGGGGTCTGTAGTGGTTTTCCTCATGCAGAGCAGCTCAGGGAAGTTGCTGGAATGGATCGTATCTCTTGAGCTGATTCCCGTCGGCCCTGCTCTATCATCCCTCCCAAGTGATGGCCGACACAGGCACCTGGGAGAGGAGGGCCTGCTGGGATCAGTGTGGGAAAGTGATGCTCAGCTATGTGGGGATGCGATTCACTATTCATCTGCTTGTGATGGTGGAGGAACCCCAGTTGAGAAACACTGATCCAGAGTGTAGGCACCCTAAAGCCCCATACACACGGGCCGAATGCGGGGTGACCTTGACCCGTTCAATAAAAACCCGCCAACATTCGGCTCGTGTGTATTGCAGCCGGTCTGACGAAAGTCGGACGCTTGGCTTCTGTCAGATGAGCATGCTGGAGAACCAGCAGCTGACTGGCTCCCGATCAGCACTCTCAGCCAATGGTGGAGAGCCACCCCCCTGTCAGAATACAACAGCTCAGCGGGAAGATCGCTGTACTAACGTTGGATCGTTAGTACAGCGGCTTCAACCTGAGCTGATAGTTGTTTTTATAGTGTTTACCAGGCTTTAGATAGGAAGTGTGTAACTGGCCAGATTGATAGGTAAAAACAGAGGGGAAAAGCCTAAAAAAAGAAGGTGAATGCAGCGCCAATACATTTAAGGATTGGTAAGCTGTGGTATATTAACATTTTTGGTTTTGGGTTTAATAGCACTTTAAAGTGACACTAAACTCTGATTTATTCAAGTATTCCTAACTTTAAAAAGTACCTTCTATTGCTCTCAGCCTCCTCCAAATCTCCACATTTCATTTTTTGTGTTTTTTTTTGGTGCTGTGACCTAACTTCCTGTTAGAGGGTGTCTATATTCATTCTTCATGGTCCCACTTTATGTAGCTATGTAGCTACCCTTTACTGCTTTCCCCTGAGATGAACTACCGAATGGACTATGGGAATTGTAGTGTGCATAGAGCAATGCACATGACCACAACTAACATGCACTGCTCATTCCAAACAGACCAGAATTAAGGGAAAATGAGCAGTTCAGCAACCCACAGACACCATTACAAGGAGGCAGAAAACACTGTAAAAAAAGGATTTAATGAAAAACAGATTTCAGGGCCTGGGTACAGGGTCCTGTATCTCTGACTAGGAGCTGTGGGAAACAAATTGAGAGATGAAAACTGACCACTCTAACATGGATCTGCTCCCGTTCTTAGCATAGTCAGAAAGTTGAAGAAAAGGGAGGTGAATAGCAAGATGACCAGGCATTTGCTGCCAACTATGAGAGTGACATAAATAAAAAGAATAGAGTATGAGAGATCCATTAACAGCCTTTTACTATTAAGGGTTATATACCCTTTTATCTGAAAGTAAGTACAGTTTTCTCCTTTCTTTCCTACTCCAGTGCTCTGTGCTGGCAGTGCTGAGTAACAACCACATCTTTCAGCACAGGTATCCTCTCATAAATTTGTAATGTAGAGGAAGACAGGGGTGGTTTCTAACCAGGTCGGTTAACTGATTACCGTACTGAGGGCACTAGATCTACCTCTGTTGTCTATTGTACTGCACAGTCATATAGACTTTGTACATCTGTGGTAACAGGAAAGTGGAGGTAAGGCTACATAGTACAATATGTATTGTACTAAGGTAAATATAAATAAACACCAATTATATATTGGCTAATAATTAAAATACTACCTGTATAATGATCTGAGATCTATCTTTATGTCATCATCCATAACCCCCTGCACAAAAAATCAGACTTACAGTAGAAGGTTCTATACTATTCTATATATACACTATTCTATATAAGTGGTTAGCACTTCTGCCTGGTTAGCACTAGAGTCAGTCATTGGTTTGTATCCCAACCATGGTATTACCTGCACAGGGTTTGCATGTTCTCTCTGTGTTTGCGTGGGTTTCCTCCAGGCACTCCTGTTTCATCCCTTACTCCAAAAACATGCTGGTAGGTTAAATAGCTTTTGTCTAAATTGATATTAGTGTGTGTATGTATGAATGTGAGTTAGGGACCTTAGATTGTAAGCTTCTTGAGGGCAGGGACTGATGTGGATGTACAATATATATGTAAAGCTTTATGTAAATTGTTGGCGCTATATGAATATGTGTAACAAATAAATAGTATTGGGCACACTTGTATTGTGCAATGCTGCCAACATGTTTCAGCCACTCTGGATAGTATAAGAGCATGCCACTACCTTCTTCCCTTCCTTCCCCAACACACACACACGCACACACACACATTTTTACTGGCCCATTACTATGATGGGTTGGGTTACTGGCCAGTAATAGCAATGGCAAGGTTATGGACCTTGCTACTGGTTTGTAATATCTGCACTTGATACCTCCAGGATTTTCTTTAGCAGGGTCTTTTTATAGAAGCATCAGGAAGTGAAAACGACTTTGACAAGGTAATGATGTCCATTTATAGTTTATTAAGCAGGCAGGTGAACTAAGAAGTTTCACAGCAGCCTTGCTGCCACTGGATCTCCAGTCTCAATATATTGCTCGATTCAAGTCAATGGAGATTGACCAGTGCTGAAGAGGTATTTCATCAGAACAGGCTATAAACACTGGAAGGAGGCCTTGGAACTAATAAGAAATTGATCATTGATTTTATTGATTGATCTCTTCTTGATTGATTGAACACTGGAGAATGTGAAAGGTCAGTTTAGCTCAAGAATGGTGGATTTAATGAAATTTCCTGTTGAGACAGCTTACTTGTAACAGACACAACCACAGAGCTCCTTTCCTGTGTCTCGTATCTACTAAAGCTTGTCTCTGTTTCTTTTGTTACAGGGTTTTCAACAGAAGTTCTCATTCCACAGTAAAGAAATTGTGGCTATCAGCTGTTCATGGTGTAAGCAGGCGGTAAGTTATGGCCTTAACAGTGTTTATTCTAAGTTTACATGTCATGTTTACATGTCATCCCCACACAATTGGACTTCACAACTGTGCACAAAAATCTTTTTTTTTATCTTTATTGTACAGTACAGGGTGGAAGACAGAGGCATAAGTAGAAGCTTCATGGTCCCTGTGCAAGAAACAATAAAGGGCCCCCTGACCCTCGGCCGGGCCCCCCCCAACGGTGGCAGAATGCCAGGCCCTGGTCGCAAGTGCGACCTTTACGACCCTGGTAGTTCTGCCACTGGTGTCAGTTGTTATTTTCTTTTTTTATTATTTTTTTTTACCATTTTATTTTATGTATTTATTTTATAATTTTATTTTTGTATTTTGTAAGATCACCATTTGGGGGCTTGGTGAAATATCAGGGGATGTTTTGCCTTGGAGTCAGGGGAAGGAGAGGTACAGAGCTTCCTGTCCATTCATAAACTGAAGCATAGTAAACATAGTTATGAATGAACATGAGTGATCAGTACAGATCACTGACTCTAGGGGGAAGGAAGGGAAATTACACATGTATGTGCCCCTTCCCTGCTCTCCATCCTGACAGATCCCCAGGGGAGGGGAGAACCCGGCAGTGCTGTGTGCTGCGGGTGGTCAGGGAAGCAGGCAGGGGCCTGATCATAGCAGGAGGTGGATAAAAGCGGCGGTGCAGCGGCATGTAGAAGAAATGATCCCTTTTCCTCCTACAGCCACTAAATGTAGGGGATCGGTTCTTCTACATGCCGCTGCACCGGCCCTAACAGAAGAATTGATTCAGATGATTGGACACTGGCAAAAGCTGCTCCCAGCGTATCCATGTAACCCTGCCCACTCCATGAGGCTCCAGTTTCCAGTGATGGACCGCTTCTCCTGTTGGAGAAGAATTTTCATCTAATTTTTACTGGTTTTCCAGCTCATAAGCAGAAAGACCACCACCTGTTCTGCTCACGTTTTCAATTTTTTGACAGGTGGTATGTTTGAGCATCTGATGATTTATACTTTGACCACAAGGTGCTTCTGCTGTCAACTGTCTGTTCAGGTCCATTCATCCTTTTTGTAGGGCTATTTTGTTGCTCGCCCCTGAATTTATTGCTTGGGTATGTCTCATGGTTTAAG
>BLSH010120191.1:325829-350933 GCA_018402905.1 Glandirana rugosa
GAGGTGGATAAGAGCGGCGATGCAGCGGCATGTAGAAGAACTGATCCCTTCCCTTTTCCTCCTACAGCCACTAAATGTAGGGGATCGGTTCTTCTACATGCCGCTGCACCGGCCCTAACAGAAGAATTGATTCAGATGATTGGACACTGGCAAAAGCTGCTCCCAGCGTATCCATGTAACCCTGCCCACTCCATGAGGCTCCAGTTTCCAGTGATGGACCGCTTCTCCTGTTGGAGAAGAATTTTCATCTAATTTTTACTGGTTTTCCAGCTCATAAGCAGAAAGACCACCACCTGTTCTGCTCACGTTTTCAATTTTTTGACAGGTGGTATGTTTGAGCATCTGATGATTTATACTTTGACCACAAGGTGCTTCTGCTGTCAACTGTCTGTTCAGGTCCATTCATCCTTTTTGTAGGGCTATTTTGTTGCTCGCCCCTGAATTTATTGCTTGGGTATGTCTCATGGTTTAAGAATCAATTCCTGTGTCCTGTACTGTACAATTAAGATAAGTGGAATTTTGACGATCTGTAAATTCTAAATCTTGGAGTACAGTGTAGGTCACAGGTCCCTCCCCTCCTTTCTCTTTTAAAAAAAACTGGAGCATGATGGAGTGGATGGGGTTTCTGGATACACTTGGGGGCAGGTCTCAGCAGAGCTTTTGCTAGTGTTTGATTACCTTTGCTAGTTTGGTCGACTTCAGTACTACCAGCCTGTTGGATTTTTTTCATGCGATCGCTGCCAGCAGTGATCATTGCGTTTTGCCGGCAGGGAAGGCTCTCCCGTGAGGGATTCCCCCATCAACACTGACAGTGTTGATGGGGGAATCAAGCGATTTTTCTTCCTTCAACCCATGGTGGAAGGAAAGTAAATTGTATAATCTATGGCTTGCTTAAGAGAAATGTGGGGGGCTGCAGCTCCCTCTGTTCATTGGGCTATGAAAAAGTATTCGCACACTGCTAAGGTTCTTCTTGAGCTCTACTTGTATGTCTCCCTCCAGCCCCCCATGCCTGAAACATGTTATATTGGCAGCTTTGCACCATGTATTAGATCCCCAGATAGCAAGGATAACTTGCCACACATTTGTGGCAGTGTTGAATTGTAAGTCTGTTAACTTGCTGCACATTTTCACCGGCAAGTTATACACTTGCAGAGCACTTGAAGCACAAGTTCTAGTTGACACTTTTCCAACTGTAGCAAATTTGGGTGGCAAGTCTCTAGCAAGAGCAAAGTTGTAGTGGTGAGTCTACAGTAAGAGCTCTGTAAGTCTACAGCATGAAAATTCCGCCACAGTGACCCCTGTGGTGGGATGACTATTGTACAACATAACTGAACCAAAACTTGCAGCAGACTTGCAGAATTTTTGCAAAGAAAGTTGATCTGAAGTCATGCAATGTAGATTTGCTGCAATTGTGCAACAAACCTGTGAAACCTGGCAAGTCGAGCAATAACTTAGCAAGTCATTTGCAAACTTGCAACACAATTGCTTCCTGTCTGGGCTCTCATTGGATTACATAGTTAACAGTGGCGTAGGGTTGCCACCTTTTCTTGAAGCCAAACCCGAACGCTTGAGCGGCACAGGGCATTTTTTTTAGGGGGAACACTGTACTGTGGTATAAAATGGAACTCTAATGTAAAGGGGTTTCTGCTCACCGTAGCAGGGTTCCCAAAGCTCCCCCTTACATCAGAGTCAACAGAGTACCCCTTACATCTGAGTTCCCCTTACCTTAGTGTAATCACTTGCTCAGGGGCAGGACAGAGAAGGGAGGGAGTGGGCCTTTGCACTTGGTGGTTGTGGTACTTGGTTAATGGGGAGCATAGGTGTGTGCAACCCGGGCAACAGGGGGAAGCTGCGCCACACTGGGTGAATAGGGTGTGTGTGGGTGGGGGGGGGTGTTACAGTCTGGTCTGAACAATGTGTCCGGGTTTCAGACAGTCTGAAACCTGGACATATGATTCAAATCCTGGACTGTCCGGGTGAATTCTGGACAGGTGGCAACCCTACAGTGGCGGCTGGTGTTTTTTTCTTGGGGGGGACGGCAAACAACCCCCCCGGGTGGGCTTGGTTCGCATTCTCTGCACCCCAAACCCACCCTATTAGAGCCTCTGGCTCTAATCAGGGGCTTCAAATAAACACACCCCGCATTGGAATTCATCCCGCGGCAACGTGCAGGCAACAGAGGTACAAGGGAGCAGGCAAAAGAGTAGTTGTAGGCAGGCCAAGGTCGGTGCAGGCAGATATCAAACAAAGTCCATGGAAAGCTGGGGTCACTGGTACAGGACGTCTCACAAGAGTAAACGCTGGGGTCACAGGATACAGGAACGCTGTAGAACGGACAGCACTGCTTGCAGGGTGCTGTCTGCTTAAATGGGCCGTTTGGGCGCCAATGCCAGTGCATATGCACGCGCACAAGCGTGCACGCACGCTACGTGTGCCTGCGCACAGGCTTCTGGACCCGAATTCCAGGGGCAACAGATGTTTCCTGACAAAAGGTGAACTACAGGCATACAAATTTTCATTTAAATTTATTCCTCAAAAGCCACAAAAGGTATAAATGTTTTTTTATGTGCACCAAAATAGCTTTGCAAAACCATATATTACCTTGTAAAAAGAGGAAGTGACATCATCACTGTGCTGTACATAGCCTGTGCAGAGAGCAGAGCTGAGGGTGGGACCCAGCAGGGCCCACCTACTACAGGCTGCCTGCAGAGAACTAGAGGAAGGGCGGAGACAGGACCAGTCACCCTGCACAAGGAGAGAGAGAGCAGCACTGAATTTATTAACTGGTCTTCATTACAGGAAGCTACTGCACAGAGGCAATGTTTCACACCGGATTACTTTATAGGGATGGATTAACCACTTGCCGACGGCTGATCGGCATTTGACGGCGACAAGGTGGCTCTATTGCGCAGATCGCCGTCATATGACGGCGGCCGCCAGATCGAGCCCAGTGTCCGGGGAGGGCCAGGGAGCAGGTTCGGCGGATTCGATCTCCGCCGGCCACCCGCGATGCCCCCCCCGGAGTGAAAGAACGGAGGTCCGTGTAAGTAAACACGGACCTCCGTTCTGTGAGAGGAGGAAGGGCTGTGATCACAGCCTTCCACTACATGGAGGCTGTGATCACTTCCCTTCCCCAGCTAGGGCAGTCCCCACACAGTTAGAACACGCCCAGGGAACACAGTTAACCCTTAGAGTGCCCCCTGCAGGTTAACCCCTTCACTGCCAATGGCATTTACACAGTAATCAGTGCATTTTTATAGCCCAAAAAAGTGTCAAAATGTTCCGACATGTCCTCTGAAATATCGCAGTACCGCTAAAAATCGCAGATCGCCGCCATTACTAGTAAAAAATAAATAAAAACCCCAGAAATTAATTCTCATCATCCGTAAACGCGACCACTTTTGCGCAAACTAATCAATAAACGCCGATTGCGATTTTTTTTATCACAAATATTAGGAAGAATATAAATCGGCCAAAACCGATGAAAAAAAAAATTTTTTTATATATTTTTTTTGGATTTGCATTTTAGCAAAAAGTAAGAAAACTGTCGCTCTTCTTTTGTTTATAGCGGCGATCAGAAATGACGCAGTAGTGATCAAATACCACCAAAAGAAAGCTCTATTTGTGGGAAAAAAAGGACACAAATTTCGTTTGGGTACAACGTCGCACGACCGCGCAATTTTCAGTTAAAGCGACGCAGTGCCGAATCGCAAAAAGGGCTCTGGTCAGGAAGGGGGCAAATCCTTCCGGGGCTGAAGTGGTTAAATACACAATGCACACCGAGAGTAAAATAAAAATACACATGCCTCTTGTATTTAGACAATCCTGGCTTATCCCAGAGTTCAATTTTATCCTAAAAGTAACAGTAGTTGGAGTTGGCCTTGGAAAGGTATGAAAACACTTCCGCCGGAATTATTAGTATCATGTCTGTGCACGAAAAGAACGCACTTAAAGCATCTGTCTTCCAGACGCTGCTCAGAGGGAGAGATGACTGTAACCTGGAATTAACATGGGCCATGCCGTGTAATGATAGTCTCACTCTGTTCTTCAGTCAGCTATTACTCATAGAAAACCCACTGAATACCCACACAGCCCTTGTGTGTTGTAATTACATCGCTGTTTACGGAGAAAAAACATTGTGCAAAGTCACAGTGCACCTCCTCCCTCTATATATAGAATACGAGGGCTGCCACTTTCTGTGCAAATATGTACAAAGATGTTACTCGTCATTATGCCAACACTTTATTTTTGCTGGCTTATGTGGCTTCTGCGAAAATATTTTGCTGTGTTTTTGTTTAAAGCTGAACACACTGATGAAATACTTAGAGGGGAGCTGTTTTACCTGCCAAAAGATTTGCATTTCTGTCCATCCAGTTCTGAGATTCACTCAGCTCTGCCACACAGCACAGTCCTGTTTGCCAGTGCAGGAGGCCTGCTTTTTCAAGTCTTAAACCTCCTCCAGCATGTGACTGGACAGTAAAAAAAAGAAGCAGCAGGTTGATGAGCTCATATTTCTGTCCCCTGCATCTCCTCTTATTTATGTGCCCCTTGTTAGCACATTACCTGACTGGCTTCCTGTACTGCTTCTCCCTTCCCCAGTCTGAGCTCTGCTTTACAGGGAAGTACAAGAGGCTAATACCAAGTCCCATTTGGGTACTTGCACTGCTTTCATCTGACTTCAGCTTCAAAGAGACTGTCAATTTGCTTATTTAATGCAAAGGGAGTCTCATAGCAGCCCAACACCCCACGTACTTATACTCACCTTTCCCATTTTTCTCTGCCAGTCAGTTCAGAAGGAGCCTCTGTAAATACCAGCTGCTTTCAGAAAGGGTGCAGAATAAATCCTCCTTCCAGAATGCAGTGCTCAGACCTGAGTTACCAATCAGCAGGCACGTTATGAGATTTGCTCTCACTTCCTGTGTGATCCTAGGGACAGGAAGTAATGGGAAATGTTTCTAATGGGAGCACAGTGGGGTTGATTTACTAAAACTGGAGAGTGAAAAATCTGGTGCATATCTGCAAAGAAACCAGTTCATTTTTTTTTTGTCAAAGCTTAAAGTGGTATTAAACTGTACTACCACTTGTACCTACAGGTAAGCCTATAATAAGGTTTACCTGTAGGTACTGTGAATATCTCCTAAACTTGCACGGTTTAGGAGATATTTAGAGTGCATGCTGCTGATGACATCATAGCCGCATGCACTCTGAAGGTCCGGCTTACAGTGACCGGACCTTCAGAGCCCATGCCGGAAAAGGAGGCACCCATCATCACAATTCCTGCCCATCACATAGCTGGAGCTCGCAAACCCAGAAGACAGACAGGGGGAACATGTCAGCCCTCTCAGCGGTGACTTTACAGGGCTTCATTCTAATGTGAGTATTTCATAATGTGCTAGTATGCTATACATACTAGCACATTATGCCATTGCCTTGCACAGGTTTTTTTTTTTTTAATTGGCTGTTTACAACCACTTTAATTGAACAAGCTGAAATTAGAAGCTGATTGGCTATCATACACAACTGCACCAGATTTTGCACTCTCCAGTTTTATAAAATCAACCCCAATGAGTACAATTTGCCATGTATAATACAGTAATATAAGCCGTATTACAGTGAAGCTGGAGTTAGTTAATTTGAAAGCCAATTTGTATTCATTATTGTACTTACTCCCTTTTTCTCCTTTAGTTTCACAACAAGGTGACGTGTTTTCTGCTCCATCACATAGAAGAACCATGCTCTCTGGGTGCCCATGCTGCTGTCATCATCCCCCCTAGCTGGATCATTAAGGTGAAGAAACCTCAGGTAACTGCATGTCACTCTTTGTCTGTGAGGGTCTCTCTACCTACTGTCGGCCCATCTGCCCTGACAATGCCCAGGAAAGCACCCGTATGTATGACCTGAGTGTCACGGCAGTCGCATGATCCCTCTAGGGACTAACCCAGCAGCACCTTCTATTTCCCGGTGATGTGGCCTTGTCACTGTTGCATTGTGGGTACTCCCTTTTCCTTCACACTCCTGGCTTGTTTGGATGTAGTAAGTGCAGTGGAAGATTGTGTGGCTCCCTCCATATGGCCCCTCCACATCCTTTGTGAGTTTGGAAATAATGACTGCATGCAGGCATTTATATACTGTTTGGACTGTTGGCACCCAGACCAATGGGGTCATCCACTGTCACGTGGCCTATTTGCTGTGCATTCTGTCACGCTTTTGCTTATATTTGCATAGAAGTGGAAGAAGATCCAGCGCCATGGCTGTAGGCCTTTGTCGTGTGTTTACTTCAAGTGCTGCTGATTTACTGTCTCCATCACTCAGATTTCTTCTGGTACCATACATCTTCACCTTCTAGTTAAATAACTATGTCCAAAAGATTATTTTTAAGGGATAGCTTAAAAAAATAGATCAAAACAAAATCTCAAAATCAGACTGTAGCGTGTGTGGGCACCTTACACAAGGGAAACACATTTCCACCCTGACACTACAGTGACTTGCAATTATAAGTGCTTAATGGCACTGTCTAGGGAATGTTTTATTACATTAGATTAATGGTAAGAGCTCTCCTGCTGCTAATTGCCAGGTGCCTCTGTCAGTCTCAGTGCTGCTGATCACTCGGATGATAGTGCCTAATTCTGATAACTTATATTCTTCCCCCAGAGGTGGTGGCATTTCTTGCGTGATGATAGTACAGTAAGTCTGGGTTCACATGTATGCAATGCAATTTTATACGGATTTTTCCTGGAGTTCAGTGTGATTTTGCAGTGCGATGTGTGCCAAAGACAATGCAATTGTAATACGAATTTAATGGGTTTTCGGATGGAACTGGGCATAGCTGTGATTTATGCGAAGGGGAGGAGATATGTAAAAAATTTACACCGAAAAATAAGTATTCGCACACATCTGAACACAAGATGCGATTTCAGTGCAGTTTCCATTGATGTCTATGGGGAGGAAAATTGCACCCCAACGCAGTAAACTTGCACAGGACCCTTTCTGTTGCTGCAGTGCATTCGCATAGCAATTTCAATGCATAGATGTGAACGACTGTCATTGAATTTAATGTGTTTTTGAATGACATGCGAATCTAGGTTTTTTTCTAACGCATCAAATTCGCAACAGACTCACATCAGTGTGAACTGGCACTAAAACCAGAATGTGGAGAATTGTCAGAGTCTAGGGTGCTGTTAAAGGTTTGTTGTGGCCTTTCCTGCATCATAAAACCCAACTAGAGCCAAAACTTTTTTGTAAGCTTTGAAAGAGGGGTAGAGGGTTAGGTGGAACTTCTGTTACATTGCCACTGCCCATGTAAAATGACCAGACAGGTATCAGACAGACAGGGCCTAATGCTAGCCATACATTAAATTAAAAATCATATGAAATTCAATCAAGAATTACGATCGCTTGATTTTTGAATAATTAGTGGGTGGACAATGATAATCGGTTTCATCTTTTTCCAAGCTGAAATGAATGAAGAGTTTGTGTGTTTCATGCGTGGTAAAAATCGTTTGATATTTAATGCGCATTTGCAAGAAAATGGTAACCTGGAAATAAACGAGGTAACGAAGAGGCAAAGAAGGATCTATCTATCTATAACGAGTGCTTGTTCCTCCACACAGCGGGAATACATGGAAGGGAAGTGGAAAGGTCAAATATATTTTGTCACTTCCTATCTATGTGAGCAAACCAAATGATAAACCGATTAATTTATGTACAGTACTTTGAACGATTTATCTTTCGAAATTTCGTCACTACATGATGGTAGTAACGTGAGCTCTCTTCGGTTTTGCAAAAGCGCATTAGAACAATTTTATGTCTAGTATATGGCTAGCGTTAGTTCAGGCACAGGCGGAATGTACTGAAGTCCGTTTAACCCTTTCGCTGCCAGACCCGTTTTTGCGTTTTTTAGCACCCTTTTGAAAAATCATTTTAGGCCTCATGATTACACAAACCTAAAACATTATATATTTTCTGAAAGCAGACACCCTAGAGAATAAAATAGTGGTAGTTCCAATTTTTTATGTCACATGATATTACTGCACAGGTCTAGGAAACGCAAAATTGCATTAAAAAACACACTAATGTGAATTTTAGGGCAAACAAACGCAATAAATTACCCAAATTGTTGGTAAAATATAAAAGACAAGGTTGCACAGAGTAAATAGATACCCAACATGCCAAACCTTAAAATTTTGTGCACCCCGTGAAATGGTGCCAAACTTCAGTACTCTATATTTTCTATAGACGTTACAGAGGAGATCTTGTGTTCGAATTATTGCTCTCATTCCGGCGTGCACGGCGATATGTAACATGTGTATCACAATTAACGTTTTCACACGTAGGTGCCCTGACGCATGCTTTTACATTCGTGCGTGTGTGTATATGTGGGGGGCCTCTGCATTTTTTTGGGGGGGGATTTTATTTGCTTGGGCCTAACTTTATTTATTTTTTTTACTTAACTTCTTTTTTTTCATCACATAGGGGACAAAAAGGCTAGGTCTAGAAGACCCTGCATGTCTCCACTGTGTTTCACTAATTGTTTTGCAATGCAGATCGCATTGCAAAACACTATTTCATGGTTGAGCTAGCTGTGGACACAGAGAGCTTGACCCGGAAGTGACATCAGAGGCATCACTTTCCGGGTCACAACAACAATGGGAGGAGAGCGGATGTGCATCCGCTCTTCTACTTTCCCTCCAGCCACCGCCACCTGCCATGACTGATAGGCAAGTGGAGCCCGGTAAGCATAGCACACGCGCGCGGGGGGGCACCGGTACCGGGGGTGCGTGAGAGCGATCGAGCGCTCTCACTTGACAGTGTGCCTGTCAGTTTCACTCACAATCCTGGAGGCTGCAGCTACCGGATTGTGTGTAATACCCCCATCGTACGGACCTGGCGGTGAAAGGGTTAAAGAGGAACTGCAGTCTGCTCACATAATTTATAATAAAAACATCTTTGCCATTCTGAAGCTTCCCTCCAACCACTTTGCATATTATTTTATATATACTGTGAATCTGTACTTGCCAAATATGCTGCAGAAATCTCCCTCCACTAAGTCTGGCTACAGCCATTTTAATTGGGGGCAGCTGAAGCTGCTGCCTGTTCACTTACTGGATTTACACAGACACACAGAGGCACGCCTCTAGCTCTGCATCCCTGCAGCTTTCATTGGCCCTCTTATGACTCATCCCCCTCCCTTCCTGGCAAACTTTCACAAGAGTGAGAGAGAGAGCTGTGCCTGATGTCATAAGCCAAGGCTATTGACCAGACAAGAATAGGAAGTGGACTGTATAAGGTATTTACTGGCAGAAATAAAATGTTTTACTATCCAAAGTTAAAACAAAGGCAGAAGATTTAATAGATGGAAAGTTGAAAAAATGACTGAAGGTCCGCTTTAAGCACTCCTGATGAAGGCAGGTGTGTGTCACAGCGTGACCTGAGCTGCATTTACTGACCACCAGGTGGCGAAGGTTCAAGGCTCATTGTTGCACTCAATACAAAACGCCTTGTTTTACATTGACTGTCTTTCCTTCCAACCCACATAGGAAATACACTTTAATTCCTATCACAGCTAACACTTAGCCTCTACACCTGTTCTAAACTAAGTGTAGTGATTTATAAATAAGATATATTTCTACATTGTTGTGTTCTACGCCCCCTTAACCTGTAATAAACCAAGCAGCTCAATGCAATGAATAGATCTAGATGTGTAAAAGCAGATGAGCTTATAGGCAAAGCCTGCAGTGAATGCTCCTTTAGTTGTTGGTTGGGCTGCCTATCCCATAGATCTAACAGGCAGTCCAACAGTCAGCTGAAGGAATGCAAATGACAGGCTGACAACATTGCTGCAAATTTCTAGACAATGGCTTAGCATTGTCAGGAAATGCTGTTACTGCCAGAATTCCCAGGTAAGAAACATTGCAGCAGTTTCAAACAGTGAGGAATGATGCCAAACGGTACTAACAAAGAGATGTACAATTTACATACACTTTAAAGTGACAAATACAGTATGGCATGGTGCCTTCTAGAGCAGTTGGATGTGCGTGTGATGGTTGGAGGTTATTAATCCTGCATGTCTGTGTCACTGAATATCCTTCTTGTGTACAGGCTGTGTGCATGTGGTGGTTTGTAATTCTATATGATACTTCTTGGATACCGACACTGAAGGAATACTGAACCCAGAATACTGGCTGATCCAATGTGACATCTTCTAATCGGTGTGATATCCCTTATAGCTAATCTAGATGGTAATGGTAACATCGTGTGGAGAGTTTCTTCTTCAGTCTGCCTTGGTCTCCCTTAATATGGAGGTGACCATTTTGTCACCTGAGACAATTATTATTATTATACAGGATTTATATAGCGCTAACAGTTAACACAATAAAAAGGGGGACAGTACAAGTACAATAAAGTTCAATGTAACCACTGAGCTGGGAAAAAGATTCCCCTTCAAGTGCTTGGGTATTTAAAGTGAACACGTTAATGAGCTACATAAAAGCAGTATTAAACTCAAAAGCAAACATTTAATATATTGCAGCTTACCAATTCTTAGATGTGATAGCTGCACTCCTTTTTCTTTTTAGGCTTTCTTTCTTCTATTGTCATTTGACGCTCTGGCCAGTAAGTCTGTTGTTTTTGAACAGAACAAGCTCTCTTGCAATTACAGAGATGAGACATTCCATTAACACTAGCGGAAGTGCTTAAAATAAACTTTTATTTAGTTATGTAAAGCCTTTATCCCAAAAGGGAAAAAAAGCTGTTGCTGTAACTGATTATAAAGTATTAGACCCCTTACACACTGAGGCGTTTTTTCAAGCGTTTTTGCCCCTAAAATGCTCACAAAAACTGCTTCCCATTAAAACCAATGGATGCTTTCACACTGTGCGCTGGTGGGGAGGTGAAAAAACTCCTGCAAGCATTATCTTTGGAACAGGTTTGGATCGCTTAAAAAAGCACCTCAAAAATGCCCCTCTCCATTGAAATGAATGGGAAGTGCCTCAAAAGGCCTACAAAAGCGCCTCAAAAGAAGTTTTTGAGTCACGTGACCTTCAAAAAAAGCGCACTGCTAATGCCTCAAAAGTGCTTGAAAAGCACCTCAAAAGCGTTCGCCGTTTTATGGGCAGTTTTCAAGCGCTTCAGTATGAAAGGGGTTTTAGCCAGAGTTCAGCTTCAATTTGTTAGAGTATTTAAACAAGCTATTTTGGCCCTACTTCTCCTATGGATCACAGGAGTGCATATCATTCTGCACTCCTGTTATCAGCTGACAGCAGGCTGCAGCCATCACTCAGCACTCCAATGACACTCCTGACAGTCACCTGCTCTCAGGGACAGTTGCAGCTGGGAGCGGTGCTGCAGCCATCTTTTTTAAATCTGCTAGTACAGCTACCCCCCCCCCCCCCCGACTGACAATGCTGTTGTCCAATGGTGCCCCCCGCCATCCAAAGTAGGGCACTCTAATAAAGGAGGTGTGTTACTGGCCAGATCACCAGGTAAAAATAGAAGGAACAAAGCCTAAAAAATGAAAACTGGCGCAGCCACTATATCTAATGATTGGTAAGCTGCAATATATTACATTTTTGGGTTTTATACTACTTATTTAATAATGCACCCATAGACTTGCATTTGAGAATAAGCAGTAAAGTGGCACTACAAAAAAAAAAAAAAAAGTCTGCTGACAAAATTCCACATTTTTGTTTTTAGTCAAAAGAATGACCTGTAAGCAAACACATGCCGTTTGCAGGAATTGGGTGATTGACTTTAATAAGACTTGGTGAAATGATATGCTCTGTGAATTTTTCCAACAATGATGTGTAGAATAGTAAGTAAAGCCCCCAGAAGCTGATAGGCTGAGAGTGCAGAAGTCAAAATTCCCAGGTTTAAAGTGCACAGATAGTGACTATGTGAGGTGCCCTCTGGCTTCTTGCTAAAGTGAGGTATAAAGAATTAAAATAGGACTATGGGCAAAACTTTTCTTTTTCATTTTGGATAGAGCAAGGGCGGGTTATAACCCTTGTAAGGTTTATTTGTGCATATGTGTCCCCTTGCAGAGATTTCCTTTCAAGTCTTGTTCCATAGCCAAAACAGGAAGTGAGAGGAAATTCCTGCAAATTTAGGGAATATCTTGGGGACCCCTAGGTGACCAGAACTAGTGTCTCCATAACATGATTTCCCCCCTCTATTACTTTTTTGAGGACACCCCAAAATGTGGGATTTTCTTTTACTTTCACTTTGAATGATAATGGTAAACAGGACAACTAGAGAGGGTGAGGGTGAATCTCCCTAATGGGGGGCACAGGCAGCAATAAAAACTGACAGGGGTTCTAATGCCTCTGCAGTCCCCACTCTATCCAAAACTAAAAAAAAAAAGTTTTGATTTTAGTTAGACTTTAAGGTAAACTTGATGAACTTTCAAATATTTGGTAATTTCTAGTGTTTTCCAAATACCAATAAGTGCTCAGAGTCACCCGACTCACTGATTTTTAAAATATAGAGGGAAGCAATTTTTTACTGAGCTAGGGGCATTGTTTGTGAAGCCTAGCTCTAGTAAAAGGCATGTTGTCTTTAGCGTTGGTTAAAAGATGCTCCACATATAACATGCTGCTTCTTATTAGTTGTAGAGCAGCGCCGCCTAGTGGAAGAAGAACCGCAGCACATTAAAATTACAAGAATCTGAGAAGTTGAATTTATTTTCATGTGACATTTTATAGAACAGAGCTACTCCCTACAATCACAGACTTGTAAACAAACAACACAAAAAAAGGAACAGAGGAGATATAAGATCATAGGTTCAACAAAAGCTGCTTATTTAATTTTCTTTTACCATGTTGATGAGGGTGGAGAGAGAGACCAGGGAAGGCAAAATATGAGCAGATTAAACTAAAGCTGGCACTGACTGCTCAGAAGTGGAGACCTATGCGTGTGCAGTAGAAGACTTTACTCCAAAAACAAATGTAATCAATTAACAAATCCAATTTCTAAACTGCTATAGCCATACGTTTTTGTTCAAACTTCTATTGGAGGTTACAATTTCCCTCATTGGATCAGCTAATTTGTATTTCCAGTTTAGTAGACCT
This sequence comes from Glandirana rugosa, assembly GCA_018402905.1. NCBI lineage: Eukaryota > Metazoa > Chordata > Amphibia > Anura > Ranidae > Glandirana > Glandirana rugosa. The sequence goes on from BLSH010120191.1 coordinate 338,894, forward strand.
TATGTTGAAATATCAAGTTAAAGTGTACCTGTCACACACAGAAGAGGCAGTTATTTTGCGCAGACAAGACTGATATTATTGACATTGTAAATTGCAAAAAGCTAGTGACATCTGTGAAGCGTAAGAAGAAGATTTTATGTCCCCATATATTTTCCGTCGTCAATTGGTTTAACATAGTAAAAGGCTGTCTTCTGTGTTTAATATTGTCATTATTTTTGTATAAACGTTGTGTAAGCATAGTCCGACTTACAAAACTTCAGGAAAGCGAATAATTAAACTTGCAGATTTAGGACAGCAGGATTGTTTTATCTGCAACAGCCTTTTTATAAATGCCCTCCTAGGCCCCATTCACACTTACTAATGGGGCTGTTAGGGATTAGATTTGGGAGACCCAGCAGGGGTTCCCAGCGATTACCTGCTGGCAAAAGCCCCATTGCAAGCAATGGGAGGCTGACAGCTCTCACAGCTATTCGTGACCACTGGCATATAATGGCCAAAGCATCTGTTACTTGCAAATGATTGGTCCTGGATGGAAACTGTTTGTCTCCAGGGCCAATCATTCCCAGTTAATTTCTGCTCAAGCAATCAAATGCAAGCAGCTGCAAATAGCTGCAGGAGCTGTTAGCCTCCCATTGCTTTCAGGGCGCTTCTGCCCACAGTTTATTACCTGGAACCCCCACTGGGTCTCCCGCATCTAATTGCTAGCGGCCCAATTTGCAAGTGTCAACGGGGCCTAATTCCTTACATTAAAACACCTGTACTATACCAGTAATCATGGTGCTGTGACAGTTAAGGGCAAGAAAAGTAAAAAAAAAAAAAAAAGTGAAGAGATTTTGATTTGAAAGTTTCATATTTAAGCCTACTATAATCCAGTTTTCCTCCATGCTTCAGCACCCCAGAATGAGAGACAGAAAATCTAGCTTCCTTATAGAGGCCTTGTACAAAGTAGGTGGATTGTATTTGAAATGACAGGACCAAAAGTATATCTAAACCCAAAAACAAAAATGTAGTATATTGTAGCTTCCACCAAAGACCACAGTAAAAGCTCCTGGGAGTCTCATCTAATTTTGTATCAAACCAGACAGCTGATCCAAAATGGGATTCTAGCCCGTGACCACTAAACGCCCACAAAAACTCCTAACAGCCGAAGATGCAGTCACAAGGCAGTTACATATGGACCAGTGTGCAGTATGTTAAAAAGTAATACTTTATTATACATAGTTTAACAGTAACAAAATACATAAACATCCACTAAAACACCACAATAAAATAATGACAACATTGTCTCTTTAGAACAGCACAGAAGTCTGGACCACACTGACACTACCAAATTGGAGTCTTATATTTTACCATTATACTGATATGAAATCTAGATGCCCAGAGGTCACTGCCAGCAAACTGCCTAGGGCTTGCTCTCATACCCTCACATCCACATACAATATTCTATTCATCTCCTTATAGACTTCATTGCTGTATGGAATTCTGTGCATTTTCCTGTCTGTATGCAGCAGCTCAACCCCAGGGACCATTAAGTGTGCAGGTTCAAATCACCACCTCCACCTGCTGTCATGGTTCATCACCAGAGTAGGATAACAAAACAGCTTCAGGATATTACCAAGTCAGTACTTCTGCTTTAAAGCAACAGTTCATTTGCAGGAGCCTTAAACCGGGTACACACTATAACCTGCTGGGTAGCACAAAAACATTTGTCAGCTCCAGTCAGAGCTGCTGTACTAACCATGCAAGGTTAGTGCAGCGATCTCCCCCGCTGAGCTGTTGTGTTCTGACAGGTGGATGCCTTCCCCCCCTGCCAGAAAACTGTGCCATTGGCTGAGAGTGCTGATCAGGAGTCGGTCGGCTGCTGGGTTTTCCAGCATACACATCCGACAGAAGCTGGCCGAATGGGCAGAATGTTGCCCGGTTATTTATAAACCGACAAATGTCTCCCGACTTTCTTCCCGTGTGCACGGGGCTTTAGAGTATGCACACACCATTCATCACATCTGCCTACTATCACAATTAATTTCCTGGGGACACATTCAAATATACAGTATATCATGTTTGTTTCTCTAAACTCTAAAATAGATATATTGCAGCTTACCAGCCCTTAGAGGTGGTGGCTAGTTTTAATTTTTCAGGCAAAGTACATTTTGCGCAAATACAGGAAAATCCCATTGATCCTGATAAAAACCCAGTGTCCTTGTAACTGCCTATGTACTGAACTGAAGTCTCAAACAATGTTATTAGCTTTCCAAGCTATTTTCTGTAAACTACAAAACACATACACTCTATGTACTGGGGATGAGAAGAAGGGGAGTTTTTGTAGTCCAAATTGGGATAACAACCTAGGTTGACAATGCTACTCCTCAATAGATACAATCTGACTAGTGAGTGTTGTCACCCTAGGACTGGAAGTGTGTTACTGTCAGGATCATCAGGTGAAAATAAAGGAAAAAAACCTGAAAAATAAATTTTGGAGAGCCAGATCCAACGACTGGTAAGCTGTATATAGGGAGATAGGGCATAACATTACCTTTCCAAAATACTGTTATACCTTTGGGCTTGTTAACACAAGCCCCCTTGGGCAGTTTTGTCTAAATAGAATGTAAAGTTAAATGATGTTTAATAAAAAGAAAAAAATGCATTGTACAGCTCATGCACAATGTATGCCAGCGGCACATTATGTGCAGCATAACATTAGTTTGCTGTTCTGAATGTGAAAGAAACAAAGAAGCAACAAGGAAACAATAGCACAGTCTACCTCTTTCTTAGACTTTTATGCAGCATTTTGTTTTATTTTTTGAAAGGTTACATGAGCCAAATGATGATGAGGTCTCTCACAAACAATAATGAGGCCTCCTTGTTAGGTTTAGTTGGACTTGGGGGTAACAACCCAAGCCTAAAGAAAAAAAAATGTATTATGAAGCCACAGGAGCTAAAAGCCCTTCATAGCCTTTAGAGTCATTGAGTTAGTAATTACAGGTGCACTTTAATTTCCATTTTTACATGTTGCAGGGTAGTCTTACACCAATGTCTCTTCAGTAATTGAAGAACTGGAAAGCACAACAGTAGTATGTCAGCTAAAGTCGCTGCATCTAATTAGAATCACACTGTCTGGGTATGTGTCTATACACCTTGTACAGTCATAGGCGTGCGCACATAGGGTGGCAGGTGTGCCTGGGCACACCCAATCACCCTGTACTGTGCAGATTCCCCCTAATGCCTGGCTCTGTCTCAAAAGTGAGACATCAGGGGTCTGGTTAGACCCCTGATATTTCACCAAAACCCCCCCCCCAGCAGGTCTTCTAAAAAAAAATTGTAAAAAAAATAATAAAAAAATACTTGTAAAAAATAATAAAAACACAAATTGTAAAAATAAAAATAAACTACTGACACCTATCTCTTGTGGTGCACACCCTAATGTAATAGGCTGCGCATACCTATGCATACAGTATATGTGTACAGTTAAAAAAGTATAGCTGTACATAAGAGGACAGAGGTAAGAATTCAACAATAATGTCAGGTTGATTGTATAATATCCATATTTCACCTCTAATTTTGCAGGTCAACTCAAAAAACTCGAGTAGGCGGAAGAAAAGGACGTCGTTTAAGAGGAAAGCCAGCAAAAAAGGCTTTGAGGTAAAAACAAATGAATAAATAAATACATAAATACATTACTTTAGACTTGCATTTAAGTTATTTCACATTTTACACTAAGGCCACTTTCACATTGGGGCAGTTTTCAGGAGATTTAGCGATAAAAATATTGACTGTAAAGCGCCTGAAAACTGCCTCTCAATGCTCCCCAGTGTGAAAGCCTGAGTTCAGTTTAGGAGCTACTACACCCCATATAGGCTCCATAGAATGTCTGAGACACACTCATCAGAGTGCTGGCGCTGCTCTCATATCAAAGGGGACTTTTTTCACATTTTTTGGCTCTGCCCGGCTATAGAGAAATACTGGAGAGATGTAGTGTCGGTAATCACCCAGAAAACAAAGATCACAGTGGCATGGGATCCAAGATATTTTATCCTGGGATTAGTGGAACAGTTAACTAACATCACGGCCAAACACACTCTTATCTCCTTGCTTCTCTTCTATGCCCGTAAGGCAATAACCATGAACTGGAAGAAGGCGTCTCCTCTGACTATCCTCTTAGAAGGCCCTCATTGACACCAACTTGCCTCTATACCAGTCTACATATGTCAACAGGGGATGCCAACTTAAATATAGGAAGATCTGGGCAAGTTGGCTAGAGGATAGCTCTGCAATATGAAAGCACTGGAGAACATGGACTAATATAAGAACTATACTCTTTGAGCCCAAATGATTACTGTATACTATGATAGCATACCATCACAAATATGATTAACACACCTTTGACTGACTAGACCCCACCCTCAGTTGAGGGTTAGAAGTAGTAATTTTTGAAATGTTATGTTTCTATGTTTAAGCCAAATGGCTTCACCCCTGCGAGGGTAAACTTGTAAGGATCTTCATAACTCAATAAACAGATTTTCAAAAAAAATAAAAAAAAGACCAAAAAACTGAAAGAGCCATGTTTTCCTTACTTTCTGTTATAAAACATCAAATACAAAAGTCAGGATAGACCAAACACCCCCAAAATGATCCATTTTGGAAAGTAGACACTTTAAGTGTCTCATTTTTGCCACCATTTTTTGGAAATGAAGAAACATCCTGGTATTAGGATGGTCAAAAGTCACTCACTGAGACCAAGCAGTAACTTTGAAATCCTCCCTTCCCACCAATAGTTGGTCATCGGTTGTATTTTAACCCACCCCCTTTTCATTGGTAAGGCAGTTTAACCACACACCCTTTAAAAAGATCCCAAAATCATTGGTGGTCAGTGGCACTTTAAAATCTCTCCAATACCGTTGTGCTTCATCTTCTCCATTATGAAGGGAAGAGGAGGGCTCACAAATGTAAATACAGGAACATTTACAGGAAAATATATCTGTGATTGACTAGGATCAACAGCCACATGGCCATCCTGTTTGGCTCTGTTTTCTAATGACCATTCAATTCTAGGCCTACAAAAGGTGCACTGCCTATGTCTGTTTTCTGCATCACAGGTCATAAATTGTGCTCCAAATCTACTGGCTGATTATTTTTTTTTTACTATAGTAGTAGCATGGTTAAAGTGTATGTAATTTTTTTTTTTTAATTTAGATTGAATGCTAAAGGGTCAATGCCCCTATCATTTTTTTTATATCAAGGTATTTGACATCAAGTTATGTGCCCAGCTGGGGAAATTTCCCTTCACGTCCTGTCTTGGAGATACAACAGGAAATGAGAGGATATCTCTCCAAAGTGAACAGAATTACTATCTTGGACAGTTGCAATAGGCTCCCATTAGAGAATTTTCCCCTGGCTCTTGGTATGACGCATGATGACAACTCAGAATATTTGTGTGACGAACATGGGTGTCAGATCACTGCCCTCCTCACCGACGGGTGACCAAAGGCCCCCCTGATCTAACACCGCACTTGTCACTACGCAACAATACCACTCTCAGCTGCTCTCAGCACAAAGATTCCCCAGTTTGCGGGACCACCGTCTAAATGCCAGCCGCCTGAGAGCGATTGTTACCGGGCTAATTCAAACAATTAACCCTTTCTCTGCCACCACTTCTGGATTTTAGCAATACCAATATGATTTTAGAATAACTACCTGTAACACACGCTGTCACCACAGACAGGTATATTCAGATGAATTATTTGAAAAACAGTAGCGCTCTTCAAAGGAACAGATTTGTGATAGTTGCATTAAGAGCTTTAGGGACAACATTAACACTTTTCAGAATAAGGTTTAATAATGAAAAGGTCAAGTTTTAGATGCAGTAAAATATTTACAGAAAAATAAAAAGAATGTTACAAAGCAATGAGACATAAAAAACAGGCAGCAAAGAAACAGAATGGAAATACTTGCTTTTGAAATGTCCGTGACCAATCAGTGGTTCGAAGATGATTCCTTGTTTCTCTGATGTTGGTTCCTGGATGGAAAATGAGAACTGGAAGTTGGTCTTAGCAGTCCCTTTTTCTCTGGATGACAAGGGGTGGGGCTGTATGCCCCTGACCACTCACATGAGTGAGGCAGACTTGTAGGCTGTCCAGGCAACCGTGAAATACGATCTTCCCTAATTCACAAGTTCTGTATGAAAAGCATATCTCGGGATTGGGCCGCCAGGCATACCTCACATTAAGGAATTCAATCTCAGCATACACAGTGCATTTAAATAAGTCCAAAAATGATGGTTCTGGCACTTTCTGGGACCCTGGGGAGGGAATACCCCAGCATTGATTCCCCGTACGACCAAAGTCTTTGAAGTTTATATTCGATTTACCCGGTATGAAATTCTGCATTCAAATATGTACGTGTTATTGATATGTCATGTTCCTAACTGAAGTTATGAATGGTGTGTAATTTTGGTAAGTTTTAGACAGAGGTGGGGGGTCACTCCAGGGCCAGAGTTGCCTGTGTGATTTACGATGCTCGTATTTCCGGAGCTCCTTTTGATGTCTGCCAGCTAGGTTTATGGCTACTAAGATAAACACAAACAGATCTCTCTTCCTGGCTTAGGATAACAAGTCCAGGTGGCCTTCTAGAATCTCCCCATGGAACAGGAAGGAAGGGGGTGTGTGAGAGGAGTCAGCTTCTGCGTGCATCTTGTGCGTGATATCATTACAGCGTGTGTGTCTCACACATTATATCATCACAATTTGGATTTCCCCTTACTTTTTGTCTCAGTGCCAATAGTCACCTGGGCAAACAGAGGGGTGAATCTCTCCAATGGGGACACAGACAGCAAAAAAATAAAATAATTAAAATTAAATTTTCCAATTTAAGTTATACAGAGTAAACTAGATTCAATTAGTGCCTTACCAGCTAGTCATTAATTGAAGAGAATGGATAGTCCACCAAAAAGTTATATCTCTCAGTGATTTCCACTGTGAACATTCCCTATGATTGTGTTTCTGCACATTGTGAAGTCTTGGGTGTCACTGGCCATGCTGGGATGTTGATAAACATAATAAAAACCCAAAAGAGAACATCCAGCTCCCTCCTGACCTGGAATCTCAGACACAGAAATATGACTCCCATGGTCCTCAGTAAGAAATAAGAAACCCTTTTAAATGAAGACTTAAAATCATTTAGGTAAACTGACCCTGTATGAAAACCTATCCTGTTTTTATTCTCTTTGTATTACTTCCTTTGTGTGCAATCCATGGTGTTCCTGCCAGTCCTTCCACTTTCCTATTAAAAACTGACCACACTAAACAGGAGAACACACAATGGTCAGTTCTCTAGCTGTGCTGGGAACTCAGTGTACTGTTGTTTCCCCTCCCCCAGATGTTATGCAGCTGAAAACAAAGGGAATGTGATCACTTATAAAAAAGGGGAAAAAAAATAGAATTTTTTTTATATCTATACACAAATGTTTTGCCTTTCATGTCTATTTTAAAATGAATGGATTTTTACAAGGTGAGGGTTAACATATACTCTAAGTAACAACTAGTTGTTTCTGTGTTATTAAACCTCACACAAGCTGGGCTAAACTCTCCCCTCTGCTATACAGGATATTAAAGGCCGGGCCTTTGTTTTAAAACCCATCTCTTCACCCCTCATGAAACCGTTGCTGGTCTTCGTTAACCCAAAAAGTGGAGGAAACCAGGTAAAGATGGCTCATATAAAACATATTTAACTATTTTTATGCTTTACTAGATAATGATACTATTCATTTTTTTTTCTGTCCTTGGTTCCCTGCCTCGCTGGCTGTACCATCCTTATATATTTCTCTAGGGTACAAAAGTGATGCAGATGTTCATGTGGTATTTAAATCCGCGGCAAGTCTTTGACCTCTCTCAGGAGGGGCCAAGAGAAGCGTGAGTACCCTTTTGGCTCCATCACTTCTTTAAAATATTATTTGTCATAATCTAATAATAAAATTAAGACTTTATTGTCATTATATAAAAACATACAACATTTTAATTTTGCAATCCCTGAATGATTACTTAAATAATACAGTTACACAATATTAAAACCTATATATACATTAATAATAAACATATATTATGTAAAAAAAAGTCTATATATTTTTCAAAAATAAAAAGTGAAGAGAGAAATACAGTTATGAAAACAATGTTGACAATTTAAAAATCAAGTATGTAGAGCATAAATGTAAACTTGCTTGTTGAAAACAAGTTGACCTGTGGTGTCCTTAGCTCTTATCAACCAGGTAATGGCTGTATTATACTCGTCCTCTCCCCACCCCTAGCAGGAGCTGGAGAGACTGCAAGGACGAGTCTGGGACATACTATGCTTTCTTCACTATGGGCTACCACATTACAGATGTTGCTTAAATCTCTAGCATTTTATATGGCAGTTTTATTTTAAGCATGCTGTTTTATCATTTGATATACAAAAAAAATCACTTTAATTTCAATTTTGTTGTTTCAGGCTGGAATTGTATAGAAAAGTGCCAAATCTACGTATTCTTGCCTGTGGTGGTGATGGGACGGTAAGTATTCAATATAAAATTCATAAAATAAAATTCACTATAACACTGCACCCAAATGGGGGTGAGCAATCTGTATATAAAAATCCCTCTCTATATGAACAGTCCTCAGCATGATGCCCTGTGCTAAGGATTCTTCGTTTGACAGCTACTAGCCAACTACCTACTAGCTCAGCTGCGAGCTGTAAAACCTTACTTAGAGCAGACCTTTACCCATAACAAATTGATAGCAAAATAATGTTCTTTAGCAAGGAACAAACATTCCACATTAATTATTATGCTACCAAAATTAGGGTGTGCTGTAAATTGCCTCTAGCAGGTGCCATTTTTCTGAAGCCCAGAGCCCCTGAGCGACAGTAAATCTTTCGGCTGTCAGCAGATCAGCCTATAGTGTCTCTGATTTTTGGCACAGTGCCAAAAACAGAGCATGTGCAGAATGAGGTGGGATAATGCATTACTGGATTTTAAACAATATAAGCACTTATTTTAATGTTTAGCTATACTTGCAAAAGGGGCCAGCCTGAAGTGATCTAGCAGAACTTAAAGTGTTACTAAACCCAGGACCCTGCATTCACTATATTGGGTCGAACACAGAACACAGAACGTGGAAATGCAATTATTTTGGCAAATATAAACTGCGAAATACCTTTTCTCATAATTTTTCATCATCTTTCATAAAGAATTACAGAATACACACAGAGAAAGTGATAAAAATATCATAGTGCATTATTTTAATGTAAACATACCAGTACAAACAAGTGACAAAATGATAAAAAATATCATAGTGCATTATTTTAATGTAAACTTACCAGTACAAAAAAGTGACAAAATGCTATAGTCAGCACCAACATAAACAGCCTTCAGTGTATTCCCAACCGCTCGCACTGAGCCGACATGCTTTCCAATGACCGGAAGCTGAGCCCAAGGACGAACCGGAAGTGACGTCAACAAAGGTAGACACGCAGCCTAAATGCAATTTGCAACTCTGCGCCATCAGTAGCTTCCTGAAGGCTGTTTATGTTGGTGCTCACCATTAAAAGTAAGTGCACATTTTGTCACTTTTTTGTACTGGTAAATTTACATTAAAATACTGCACTATGATATTTTTTACTTTTTATCACTTTCTCTGGGTGTTTTCTGTAATACTTTATGAGAGAGGTATCTGGAGAGTCAGGGTTGGTGAATCCTCTATACTACCACACGATCTCTACTTTTGCTAATTTCACAGTTTTGAGAGTGTTCTTACCACTTAAAGGGGCAGCTGCATTTTTGATTTAGCAGATTTTGAAATGATTTCATGCTATATACAGTATGTTGATTAAGGTTTTTGTTGGCACCACATGTATCACTTTTTATGATATAGAAACCTGCTTACGGGTTCCATTGTCAAAGCTTAGCTGAACAAGCAGAATATTTAGCAATGTACAGTAAAACCTTGGTTTGAGAGTAAATTGGTTTGAGAGCGTTTTGCAAGACAAGCAAAATGTTTAAATACAGTTTGACTTGCTATACAAGCGATGTCTTGATATACAAGTAGCGTCACGTCACAGCTGAGTATAAAAGAGAAGAGAGGCGCCTCTCAGTGTAGAAATATGGTTATATTTAATGAAGGTACAACATTTAGCAACTCACATGGCTGATGATTAAAACAGGCACATCTAAGTATGCAGGCATCCGGGGTAAAGATGTCCACATGGACCACCCTCCGCAACGCCATCAACGTCATCCCTTCCACACTGTGCTCCACGAGCGATTCAAGCCTCGTTTTCAGATCGCTCTACTGCAGCATTGTCTTCCCGGTCACGATTGCTGACTGACAGCAGTGAGAACCGGCGGTGGGGAGGATGGTCTATGTGGACAGCTTTACCCCGGATGCCTGCATACTTAGATGTGCCTCTTTTAGTCATCAACCATGTGAGTTTCATTAAATGTAACCATATTGCTACACTTAGAGGCGCCCCTCATCTCTTTTATACTCTGTAGCTGCTGCTGGATTTTGCTTCTAATACCCTTGTGGAGGAGACCATTTGTGGATGGATATTTTATGGTTACACAACCTATCACATTGCTATAATCTTTTTATATGGACTATAAACTGAAAGACTTATGAATAAATGGTTGTGGAACGAATCATCTGATTTTCCATTATTTCTTATGCGGAAATTCGCTTTGATATACAAGGTTTTACTGTACAAAGCTCCTCTTTTTTTTTTAAAAACTTTTCTCATTGTAGGATTGGACAAACAGTCCATTGTGATATGTCTGACATCTGTATAGGTTTGATAATAATTCAATTTTCCTTCTTTAACAGGTAGGCTGGATCCTTTCTGTCTTGGATGAACTACAGATGAACCCTCAGCCTCCAGTTGCTGTTTTGCCCCTTGGTACTGGCAATGACCTTGCTCGAACACTTAACTGGGGAGGGGTAAGTATGTGAGTGATCATGAAGGAAAATTAGAAAATTAGCACAAAAAAAAAAAAAAGAAGCAATTTACTGGAAGAAAAATTGTCACCCGTAGTAGTATTAGTCCTTAGCAAGCTAGTATGAGATTGTGGGTGCAAATAGCAGAAATTAGGTTTCTTCTCAGGATTTCTAGTCTTACTCATACGAAATAAGGCTTAGTGATATTAGGAGTTGTTGCTTTCCTGAAATGTCTGCAAAAATTGTGACATTTCACACAGGAAGGGGCTGATGGAGAAAGTGGCTTCTTCCTTAAGTTGTGTCCAATTAGAGCCAGAAAATTATGTGTGGGCCATATCTAAGAAAGATTGATTGCTTTGAAGGTAGCATTTTGGATCCCAGTGAAAAAGACTGGACACATCTCCCGATGTCTGAGAGGAACAATGCTCTAATTAAGGGATATGCCCACAGCCTTACAATTTTAGGTCTCCCATTCATGTCTGGGATTATACTTTTAGGAGAGGGGATTGAAGTAGAAAACATCCATACATTGGTAACCAATTGTATTCAGAGAGCATATAGAAATCCACCCCTTTACATCAGTAATTATATTGAGGGACAGATACAGTTGAGGCAATGAAGTATCTCTCAGTCCCTTGTGGCTCTGTGACTTCAGCACATGTGCACAAAAGTCAACTGACCCAGTGGCGTAGCATGGGTTGTCAGCACTCGGGGCAAGTCAAGTAATTTACACCCCCTAACCTGTGCACTTTTAATACTCCCTTCCACTAGTCCAGTATTAAACCCCTTACCCACTAAGCACATGTATTGTATTTTAAGAAAATACTGATGTAATTAAAGTAAAATGCATCTGTGTCACTGCTCCCCCCTTCACCTCACCCCCCATCACCCCATGTATTACACACTGCCCCCCATGTATTATATATACACTGACCCCGCCCCCCCATCACACCATGCATTACACACTGCCCCCCATGTATTATATATACACTGACCCTGCCCCCCATGTTTTATATATACACTGATCCCCCCCCCCATCACCCCATGTATTATACACTGCCCCCATGTATTATATATACACT
>BLSH010120191.1:352920-366511 GCA_018402905.1 Glandirana rugosa
CCACCCCCCATTATATTATACATACATTGCCCCCCTCATGTATTATATTATACACTGCCCCCCAATCACCCCATGTATTATATATATATATATACTGTTCCCCCATCTACCCATGTACTATATAAACACTAACCCCCCATGTGTGAAGCACAGAGCAGACAGAAATCTCTGGGTGCATGTTGGCAATTCTGATTTCCCAGTCTGTGGGAATGTGTCCACCTCTCTGGATGTGAGGTGTCCCCTCATCTTCCTCCCTCATCTCATTCCAGCCTGGCAAAAAATGTGTCACCCTGGATGAAAAACCTGCTGTAAATCCCCGCCATCCCCATCCTACCTCATCCGATTCCCGGTCACTGCTGAGCCTGCTTGTCTCCAGCCAGCCCGGCCCCGGCAGTACACAGCCACCAGTCACCTGAGCTCTTCTTTCTCCCACATGTGGACTGCGGAGTGTGGTGGAAGCCCACCCAGGCCCAGTCAGCGATGAGACCTGAACAGTGAGGCGGAGCAAGCTGCGCCAAAGTCAGCTCTTTCTGCCGCCGCGCCCACACATGACTGAGAGTGTCCATCTCTGAGGCTGGACAGCTGGGAAAGCTCCGGCAGCACTAGCACGGAAACATGGAGAGCAGTGGAGGCGGAGCTTTTGTACCCCTGTAGATATTGCGGCTGGGGCCATGACCCCCTCAGCCCCCCACGCTACGTCACTGAACTGACCAAAAATGTTTTCACTTTTTTTGGCCCTGGCTCTATAATAACCTAAATTAAGCACCCTCCTAGGTTCCTGGAGAAGTATTTATAAGCGATATATGTCAAGCCAACCCTGCCATCAAGGTACACTAAGATATATATGTTATACAATATTGGGAATATGAACCAATGATGTTGTGGGGTTATGCAGAGGTGCTTACAGTAAGGTGCTGGTTTAAGTGAATGTCAGCCTATTTTATGTAAAACTAATTTTTAATGTGTTTTGAATAAAATATTGATCTTAATTACAACATGGTATAAGGATTAAACGAGAAAACTATATTCAAAAAAATTTGTGGGCACACCAAGAGATGGGATAACAAAAAATAAAATAAATATACTTTATTACACATCAATTAATAATGCACATACAACATACAATATAAAAAGCACCCTCTAAACACAAGGTCAAGGACTACCCATAGAACCAATAGGAAGAACGAAACAGGGTCTTGGAAAGTCTGTATAAAAATATAAATATATAGCCCCAAATGGTCCTCCTTCTTGGTCCATCTAATTACAACATGATCATTATTTCATTGAGTACCTTAAAAATACTAGGAAAATTGCTTTGGTTGTCCTTGGTATTTTTCCAAAATGACCTGAGAACACCTTAGTATCTGGCAAAAGAAACTGGAGTCTGGGCTAAGCTAAGATGTCTGGCCTAATCTGCTTTGTCTGCTTCCCCTTGACTCCTACAAGTTAAGTGAAAAGCAAATAAATAAATGAATGGTGTAAAAAATTTTAAAAATATACATATGTGTCTGTTTTTATACTGTTGGCGTGTACAGTATCTAAGGCTTTAGGTTTGACGATCCTTCACACTCTTCTTTTTCCTGATCAGGGTTACACAGATGAACCTGTATCCAAAATCCTCTGCCATGTGGAAGATGGCACCATAGTACAGCTGGATCGCTGGAACTTACATGTAGAGAGGAACCCGGATCTTCTTCACGAGGAGCTGGATGATGGGACTCATAAGGTCAGAGGTCAGAGGCTGTGCCCTGGGGTCTGGGGGTTGTAAGGTTTTACAGGCTCAAAACAGAAAGTATCAAAGCTGTCTTATCATTAAGCCAAACATCTATAGAGGAATGATTGCTTCTGTTTGCTAGGTTAAACTGTACACTTTTTGTTAGTTATTTAAAGGGATATCCAGTATAGCTGAAAGTGGATGCATTCCATTGCTTCCCACACATGTATGCTTCTTGCTGAAAAAAGGGGCAAAGATCCATTGTATTATACAACTTTATGTAACAAAGAAGCAGCTCTTTCCCTACTCCACCCAGATGTGTTTTAGATGGGGTTGCGATCTAGTTTCTGTTAAAAATACCCCCCCAAAAAACAAAGGAAAAACATTGCATAGAATCAGTAAAACATTTAAGTGCTGTAGTATTTGATTATGCTGCATTTTTAATAGTTATCCCTTCTTTTTTCACAAACAACTTTGGGATCCAGGGAAGAAGATTTTTAAAGAATGATGGGGATAATAAAGGAGATATTTCTTTCACTTTTAACAGATTAAGTTTTGCTCCTGTAATACATATATGTGTAACTACATATTACAAGGAACCCCGGGTAACATTGAAGCCAAACTCCAGGCAAACGGCCAAGTACATATTTGTAAATCATCTTCTCTGCCAAATGATTTATACTTTTGTGATTTATACATCCCTGCCAGACAACACACCATTTTCTCTGTTAGGGCTCATACACACAAGCCAGTGTGCATTAAGTTGCATACAATGCAAGCCTAAGAGTGTGTTATGCTGCATGCTGAGATACATTGTTAAAACACATTACAGTGCTTGTTTATTTACACCTCATTTAACTCCCTGCATGCCATTGCATTGCAATGCACTATAGCACATTGGAACACAAAACACAAAAATACAGTGGGGGAGATTTACTAAAACTGGATGACTCAGAATCTGGTGCAGCCGTGCATGGTAGCCAATCAGCTTCTAACCTTAGCTTGTTCAATTACATTTTGACAATAAAACCTGGCAGCTGATTGAGCTGCACCAGATTTTGCATGCTTCAATTTTAGTATCTCTCCCAATGTGTTGAACTGAAGCAATAGGACATAAGGCAAATTTCCTTGTCTATGCATTGAGATTTTGTTGAGAAAAGTTGCCCAACGCAGACCAATGGGGCTGTTGTGAATGCACCCTTTGAGTTTAGGGAAAAAGTGCTGTCATTTCTCTGTCCACAGACTGCTGATGGACTGGACAGTAAAAGAGTAGCAACACACTGATATGTCATCATGCGGTCAAGCATAAAGCAGTCCTGATTATCTCCTAGTGCTGCCACCTCTTTTCAGGACAGATTCAGGTACTTAATCAAGCTGTATGTTAAAAGCTGAGCTCCTACAACATTCAATGTTCTATTTTCTTCATGTGCCTATATGCTATACTTGTCTTTACATTAGTATAAGCATAAGTACAGCAGCGCACAGCTATTCAGGTATGGGAGGTATACACTGCACCTGGCTTCCTTGGCAAAGAAATGATGCTGGCATTTACATTGAATGAGTTCAGCCACTCATGTGCAAGAGGCCTTAATTATTTAGGAATAAACAACTCAATTAAATGGTTTTATATTTGCCTGAAATTCAGCCTAAAATAATTGGTGGTACTCTCTGATGCAGCAAATAACCAACACAACCCCAATTCAGAAACTTTGAAGAAATCTATATTAGCACGGTTGACTTACATGAATTAGGAAGAGCCTACATTTTTTGTGATTCATGCAGTTTGCATTTTGTACACTAGATGGCATCATAGACAAAGAAATGGTCAACAATGTTTGGCCTGTAATAACTGGGGGGGGGGAAAAATGCTCAACCCAAATGTGTATTTGACTGTCTAGAGGAGCATTTCTCAACCATTGTAACACGGAGGAACCCTTGGTATAACTTTAAAATCTTAGGGAATCCCTGCCACTTCATTTCCCTTATGCTGGGCTTTTCAGAATAAGGTTAAATGAACAATTTAATGTAGTTTAACATTTTTGGCAGGTAAAAAAATACATTTTTCGGAGGTTTATACATCAGACCAAAAGGAGGGACAGCAAAGGACGAAAGAGGGACAAAGGTATTTGCTTTTAAATATAAATAGCAATATTTACTATAGCCCCAGCCCACGGTACATTAATATGGTGGTCAGTGGGAATAATGCCTACCTTACAGATAGCTAAAAACACCATTAGCAACTTCTAGAAGAACCCTAGGGTTCCATGGAGCTGTGATTGAGAAAGCCTGGTGCAGAGTGAATGTCTAGCTTCAGATTTTGGTAGAGACCATATAACTGTGTGTACACATTGATTCACACCAGTCTCTGCCCCCAGAGGAGCTCACAGTTCACTTCTACATCCTTTACCAAACTCTGTCTAGGCACACACTAGGGGAGATTTACTAAAATTGGAGAATCTGGACTGCTACAGCTGTGCATGGTAGCCAATCAGTAATTGGTTTCTTCATAGAGCTGCACTAGATTTTGCTCTCTCCAGTTCTAGTAAATCCTCCCCACTGGATTACATGTATCAAATATCCTTTAGGCCTCATGCACACATCTTGGGGGGGACCCCACTTAGGTTTTTTTCCCATTTTGGTGTGGGGTTCCCTTTGAAGATCCTCAGAGCACAAGTTGCACCACAAGTCAGATCATCGTGATCCGACTTGGATGCAACTTCTATTCAAATCAATGGGCTCTCATAGGGAACCATTGATTTTGACATGTCAAAAAAACCCACAAAAACGCTTAACACTGTATCCAGCGTTAGGCCATGTTTAGCAGCCTTTAGCAGTGTCAGATGTTACAGCTGTAACACCGGTCCTCAGAACACACCAGTCCTGGGTTTTTTTGCAGCTTGAAAATTCCTATGCCACTTACGGCTCTTAAAAGCCTAGGTCATAGAATAACATCAAGAGGCGTTTTTCAGCTGCAAAAAAAAAAAAAAAAGTCTGACGCTGGTAAAAGTAGCTGTACAAACGTCCTGTGTGCATGGGGACTTAATAGTCTATTGCAATGTCCCAAAGTTTCAGTTCTTTTTTATGTAGCAATTCTCTCATACCAGGCCAGTGGTAAAAGAGGGTATCTGTCAGAGATAGTTGAAGGTAAAACGAACTTTGGTTCTGGTCACGTTGTGGGATCAACAAGTTGACTGTGTGGTATCTCTGGAAACAGGATTATACTTTCTAACAAGCCATTTGTATAACTGCAATTTCAATTAAAGTGTATATCAATCCAAAGTCTTTTTTTTTTTCAGAAGAATCAGAACCCCTGATGAGATTTTACAGCTATCTGGTGCTCTGTTAGAGAGATTTTCCCTAACTTCCTGTCCCGGTGACTACAATTTTACCAGGCAGGACCTTTTTCGTTTCTGCCTGTGTTGCTGTTGGAGAGTTCCCGTCACGTTCTGTCTGGTAAAATGCTCTCAGCAGCACAGGAGTAAGGGGAAATCCCTCTAGTGGAACTTTGGGTAGCAGAAAAACCCTGATAGGGGTTCTAATCCTTCCACACTCTATAAAAATAAGAAAAAAATGTTTGGCTTAGCATACGTTTAGGCTGGGTTCACACCATTGTGCTGCAAGAATGCAGACATTAATGCAATCTGTGAAAATGCATACGCATGTGTTTTAGTGTACCACAATGCACTGTGCATTGTGGTGGGCTGCCTTTCAAAAAATGGTTCATGCACCTTTTTGTGGGCTTTAGTGAGTTAAGGAGCCCATTCATGTGAACCCAGCCTTATGCATGTGTGATCTTCACACCTAAAAAACCAATCCCCATAATACATGCTTACTGTTCTATTTCCTTTTTTTGTTGTTGCTGTTTTAAGCCGTCTCATGGTGTTTTCTGTTCTTCTTTTCAGCTACCACTAAATGTATTTAATAATTATTTCAGTCTGGGGTTTGATGCACATGTGACCTTGGAGTTTCATGAGTCCAGAGGTGAGTGGAACTTTAATTTTTATACAGTACCTTTGTGTAGAATGAACCATGCAACCAAAGGATGAGATATTTTGTAAATTTCCTTTTTTAAAGCAGTAATTAAAACAAAACAAAAATGAAATATACAGCAGCCTACCAATTCTCAGATGTAATGGCTACATTCATTTTTTTTAGGCTTTTTTTTATTTTCACCTGATGATCCAGCTAGTAAGTCTGTTGTTTTTCAAAAGAACAAGCTCTCTTGCAATTGTATCAGCTAAAGGGATGAGACAAACTATTTAACACTGACATGAGTGCTTTCAATGTTCGGATTTTCTTTATTTATGTAAAACTTTTATCCCAAAAGAAAAAAAAACGGTTTGCTGTAACTCCCTATAAAGCAGTGGTTCTCAACTCCGGTCCTCAGGACCCCCCAACAGGCCAGATTTTAGGTATTACCTTGGGGACATGCAGACTAGAATGCTGCAATCACTGAGCAGCAAATGATATCACCTGTGATGGATTTCAGTTATCCTGCAAACCTGGCCTGTTGGGGGGTCCCGAGGACCGGAGTTGAGAACCACTGATATAAAGTATTACTTTTAGTTTGGCTTCAATTTGTTAGTATATCTAAATATGCTAATACATCTAAAAATGCCCCCTCCCCTAGACTGACAATGCTGCTGTCCAAATGTGCCCTCTGTGCTTATTTATCCAGAGTGGAGGCACGCTAATACAGGAGATGTGTTACTGGCCAGATCACCAGGTGAAAACACAAGGACAAAATCCTAAGGGCCATTTTACCAGAACAAGGTGCAGGAAACCAGCTCCTCATGTGCGTTTCCTGCACCGTGTTCAAAAGGTACTGCACTTGTGATCTGCAGCGGGTGTCAGTGTTGACAAAATGACACCCCAAATGCAGATCGCGATTGCAGTGTGTCTGCCTGCACTGAATTGCATGGTACAGTAGTATCAAGCAATCTGTTGCTGTGCGTTTTTTAACCACTTCCAGCAGGAGAGCTATTATCCTGGGAATATATCATATGATGGCCTGCCACTCGCACGCCTTGTGAGCGCCCTAGGGGGCATGCAGATCTGTTAACTGCTGTGTCAAAAAAAAAGTTACAAAAATTGGGGAAAAAAAAAAAATATATATATATATATATATATATATATATATTTTTTTTTTTCTCAGTGCCCCTGATTACTGCCACGCCAGTCATATGATGACACTGTACTGCACTGGTGACAGTATGTAAACATATTAACCACTTCACCCCTGTAAGGATTTCCTACTGTAGGACCAGAGCACTTTTCGGCACTGCGTCGCTTTAACTGACAATTGCGCGGTCGTGCGGCGTTGTACACAAACAAAATTTGCGTCCTTTTTTTCCCACAAATAGAGCTTTCTTTTGGTGGTATTTGGTCACCTCTGCGTCATTTCTGATCGCCGCTATAACAAAAACGAGTGACAATTTTGCAAAAAAAAAAAAAATATTTCTTACTTTTTGCTAAAATACAAATCCAAAAAATAAATTATAAAAAAACTAATTTATTCATCGGTTTTGGGCAATTTATATTCTTCCTCATATTTTTGGTAAAAAAAATCGCAATCAGCATTTATTGATTGGTTTGCGCAAAATTTGCTGAGTTTACAAACCATGAGAATTCATTTCTGCCATTTCTACATTTTTATTTTTCTTTACTAGTAATGGTGGCGATCTGCGATTTTTATCGGGGCTTTGATATTGGGGCGGACATATCAGACATTTTTGACACTTTTTTGGGACCAATGACATTTATACAGCGATCGGAAATTTAAATGTCCACTGATTATTGTATAAATGTCATTTTCAGTGAAGGGGTTAACCTGCAGGGGGCAGAGAAGGGGTTAACTGTGTTCCCTAGGCGTGTTCTAACTGTGAGGGGGCTGGGCTGTCAGGGGCATAAGAGATCTAACTGATCTCAGTGACAGGGATCAGTAGATCTCTTACATGCCGCCTGTCAGAATGGGTAACCGCCGTGTTTACTTCGGCGGTTCCCCGTTCTTTCCCTCTGGCAGCTCATTTGCGGCTCGCTGGCGGACATCAGGTCCGCCTGAGCCGCAGGCACACTCACTCTCGCCCCCTAGCCGCATGGAATGCAGCCACATTGCCGCAGTAAAAAGGCAGTGCGCGGTCGGGAACCGGTTAAAAAGTACTGTTCTGACATTTTATGGCCTCAAGAAATGAGAGAGACTGTCAGTACATCAGGATTGATCAATTTTCAAAAATAATAGTTTGTAGACTCTATAACTTTCACACAGACTAAATAATATACACTGCTTGTTACCAAGGAAATGTAGCAGATTACATGTTGGCCCAAATTTTTGAATAAAGATTATTTATTTACAAAATTTTATAACAGTGTAGCGCTACCCCCGTAGGAGCCGCTGATGAAATTTATATTTATTCCCTAGCTTCCCACTGAATATTCTTGCAGCCAGTCACTATAGCATTTTCACACAGCCAGGTGCACACACAATCCTGCTTGTTTCCAATGACCAGTCTAGGGGATGAATTTTCAATGCTTTATTGTTGAACTTGGATAGGAGAAGGATAGGTATGAGATACTCCAAGTAACTGACTGTAACTGAGGACAAATTCTCCCTAGGCTCTGTATAGCAGGCAGTCAGTGGCTTCACACAGCAGACTGACTCTAGTGAAACAAGTCCATCTTTAAGCAACAAAGGACATGCAGGACTTTGTTTCTTCAAGACACTAGCCAGTGTCTCCTTTCTTACTCAGTGTAGCAGACTACCAATGCACTTTATGGCAGGCTGACTTTAGCAAAACAGGTCCCTTGTTAGCAGTAAGGACAGAAGTTGGACTCTGCTCTTCAAGACACTCTCCAGTGTCTCCTTTCTAGCTGGCACACCCAATTAAGCTGATATGAGGGCAGGGGAAATTCTAGCACACAGTCTCTGGGATTTTCTCACAGATCTGTACTCACACCATGTCCTGGGACAGTCGGTAGCCTGTTCTGCCAACCTCCAAGCGACACTTTGCCACTGCAGTATCAGACCGAATGCAAGGACATCCTCCCTCTGTCAGCTTTCAAAGAAATGTGAGTTGCAGCTTCAGCATCCGGATAGGCCTCGACTAGGCCTAGCAGCTGGCAGCCTCCTGGATAGGTTTTCGGGCCTAGCAGCCAGGAGCTGGACATACACCTCACCCCTCAAGCTTGGGTGGGCTGGGACTCCTAACCTTGAGCCCATGTGCTCCCTTTTATATGAAGGTGTTCACCAAAGATGCAGTGGGTCACCACTTCCCTGCTAGCTGGTCAGAACCACCTCCAAATACACCTGCTGTCACTGGCTGAGGTTTTCTCCCTCTGTCCAATAGGGACCCATACTACTGGACAGGGTAAAACGATCTCCAGACCATATGAAACAGCACCAGAGCACATAGAGCAGACCTTACTTAAATCAGGCTACCTGATAAGCAGACAGCATGTACATTTACCTGTGAGCTTTTCTGTTAAGCAGATAGAGCCAAAAACTATATACACTCCCTAGTACCCAAACTAGGAGGGCGCTACATCAGAGACAAAGAAAAACATGTTTTTTAAAAATTTTTGGTATTTTTTAGGTTTATATAGCGAAAAAAACCCCAAAAAACAAAACAGTAGTGATTAAATGCCACCAGAAGAAAGCTCTATCTGTCTAAAAAAAAAATGATAAAAATTTTAATTGGGTACATGTGCAAGACTGAGTAACTGCCATTTAAAACCTGGAAGCTGAAAATTCACCTGGGCAGGAAGGGAGTGAAAGTGTCCAGTATTGAAGTAGTTAAAGTAGTGCATTCACTACTTTTGGTGCAGTCCAGCGCAATCTCAAATGAATGGGCTGAAATCGCACTGCACCCGGATCGCATGTGAATCGCACAGGAATGCACAGTGCATTCCTGTGCCATTCATGGTGTGAACCAGCCTTAAAAAATAGAAAACGAATGCAGCTACTATGTCTAATGATTGGTAAGCTTGCAATATATTACATTTTTGTGCAGGTTTAGGAGATATGCAGGGCACCTACAGGTAAGCCTTATTATAGGCTTACCCAGGGCTGTCTTTAAGGCAGGGCAAAAGGGGCAGCTGCCCTGGGCCCTGTCATTGTTCTGGAACCCAAAGCAACTGCCTTATACTTGCCAACTATCCTGGTTTAAATTCCCTTTTCTTGAACTTGAAGTTCTAGTCCTGTGCTGTACTGCCCAGCTCTGCCCTATTGTTGTGTACAGATGACTCACCTGCAGACCTTGTGTTTACATGTAAATAACTGGTATTGTTATGTAAATAGTGGCGGCCGGCTGCATTGATATGTAAATAGAGACGGCATTCATATGTATATCATGCCCCCCTGAGGTCATATTCACCATCACCTCTGCTGAATGCTTACCACTGGGGAAACAAAGGGGGCATGCTTGAAAGTTCTGCCTACAACTGTGGTCATTAAGCCTAACATCAACCTGTTCTGCAAACATAAGTAAATTGGTGGGGGGGAGGGTAGTGTTGGTTGTGCGGAGGTAGGCAGAGAAGAAATTACAGTTTGGAGTGCACAGGTGAGCAAGGAGGGGATGTATAGAGGTAAGGAAGATGAGCAGAGGAGGCAGGTAGAGTTAAAGGGGGTGGGGGGGGGGGTTGGAGTGGAGAGGATGGGGGAGGTTTTAGGAGGCAAAGGTGTACTGACAGGGTGGATAAACATGTAAGTCGCGTGTAGGGCAGCACATTCATTTCAATGCTCTATGCGCTAGAAATGCGGAAGAAATCACACGGTGCCTTAGCACATGTCAGCAGATGTGTGAGGATGTCATTAACAATTGATGGCACTGCTGTGTTTCTGCTAAAAGGCAAAACGTTTCTGTGGTGTCAGGAAAGCGATTTCACGTTCCCGACACACACGAATGTGAATGCAGGCTAAATGTCTCAATTACATTAATGGTCAGTGTAAATCTTCTCATTACATTGGGGCTTGGTGTAGAATCCTTTCATTCACACTAGTGGCCAGCGTGAAGGTCCCCCTTACATTAGTTGG
This sequence comes from Glandirana rugosa, assembly GCA_018402905.1. NCBI lineage: Eukaryota > Metazoa > Chordata > Amphibia > Anura > Ranidae > Glandirana > Glandirana rugosa. The sequence goes on from BLSH010120191.1 coordinate 363,663, forward strand.
TTACTGAATGCTTCTATTACATTAGTGGTCAGTGTAAATCCCCATTACATTAGTGGTCAGTGTAAATCCCTCCTTACATTGGTGGTTACTGAATGCTTCTATTACATTAGTGGTCAGTGTAACCCCCTATTACATTGGTGGCCAGTGTTGAAACTCGTCTTTATATTGGTAGTCGGTAAAAAAATCAGCATTGTCATTGATCACACCCTCCCCTCCCCCAGCACTGTCACTGATCCCAGGAGTACTAGGAGTTTTCAGTCTATTGATGGGTCCGCTCACCTTCCCAGTCTATGGTGTGCAGACAGTGAGGAGATGATGTGCTGTAACTTCTAGCAACCAATCAGTGAGCAGTAATGATGTGCAGTGACCTCTAGCAACCAATCAGTGAACAGTATTGATGTACAGTAACCTCTAGCAACCAATCAACAAGCATAAATCATGTGCTGTAACCTCTAGCAACTTATCAGTGAGCCGTAATGTGTGCTGTAACCTCTAGCAACCAGTCAGTAAGTGGTAATGATATGCTGTAACCTCTGGTGGCCAATCACAATGGCTGCCTGATTTGAGTCAGTAAACTGACTTTGAGGCTAGCTGTTATTTATTGTATGTCTCAGAGCAGGTGGTGAGCGAAATTGCATGGGGGGCCCCAAGAAAATGTTTGCCCAGGGTGCAATCAATATTAAAGACGGCCCTGGGCTTACCTGTAGGTTAAAGTTGATGTCACGGGTTGACGACCACTTTAAGTTTTCTTTGCCCACCACTGCATCTACGGATCCTACCCGTTGCCCGTTTAGTTTATTTGTGTTTCTTCAAAAGAGCTTGAACAGCACATCTTAAAAGTCTGCTTTGAAATCTTTGCCTGGGAAAGACCTTGCTGATGTTGTGCTCAGTCTAGCCATGGTGTATGATCTGTGACATGAAACTGTCTTCCACAATCTCACCTTAGTTGCAGAGTTTGGCTGTTCCTCACTCAGCTTTAAGCCTCCTATACAGCTGTTTCTGTTAATGACTGTGTTTCAACCTACATATGAAATTGATGATCATTAGCACCTGCCCTCTGTATAATTGGTTAATCATACACCTGGCTCTGATCCTACAAAATCACTGACTTTGTGCAAGTGTACAAAGTGTGCAAGTGTAAGAATTGAAGATGATTTGAAGCCAAAGGTTAGCCACATCACATATTGAATTGATTTAGATTTTGCTTCTGTTTGCTTACCTTGCATTTTGTAAATTGATAAAAATAAGCAATCAAAATATATTTTTGAAAACATTCTTGCTTTACAGCATTTCTTCACACCTGCCTAAAACGTTTGCACAGTACTGCTGGTGGCAGCGAAAAGATTAAAGTACAGAGTTTGAAGTGAACCTGCCAGTAGATAACAGAGACTTAACTGTGATTACTTGACAACCTATAGAGGGATGTGGCAGGCATGGCATAGATCCAATATGGAGTTGAAGTTATTTTTCTCTGTCTGTAAACCCTAACAATGAAGGTCACTTATTTGCTCAGTTAAAGTTAAAGTTCCATGGTCACATCATACACTTACATTGTAGAACATCAGCATTGTAATAACAATACAAACAATAGTTATTATTGACAATCCTTTTATGTTGTCAGTGCTGACTGTCTGATGGCCATCCTTTTCCACAACTTCCTTGATTCCCTTCATGCTTTGCATCTTCCCCTCTGCTATTTACATTTCTAAGTAATACATATCCCATGGTATCATGTTTCTGCCAGCAGCAATTCCTATCCTGACTCAGCCTCCTGAGACTTCTACTCTCGACGCCTCAGTAGTTCAGTAAGCAGGCTCTGTGAAATGGGTGTCACAGGATAGTGAATACTTGTCACAGAATTCATGGAGGTAAATGTGTGGGGATCTTCTCCAAGATCATTCAGATTATTGGATGGCCTATAAATTCAATGTTAAAATGGATATATGACTTTAAATTTTGGCCATAGGTACACTTTAACCGGTTCCACACCGCCTACCGTGTATTCACAGCGGCAGTGTGGACGCTCAGCGCGAATCGGCGTAAAAAAGTGGCAATCTGCGGGTGGCCACTAGGGGGCGCGTGCGTGCCCGCCGTACTCCTGAGGAGTGTGCCCGCGGCTCGGGCGGACCCTATGTCCGCCGGCAAGCCGCGATGAACGGCCACAGCCAAGGAACGGGGAACCGCCAATGTAAACACGGCGGTTCCCCGCTCTGTTAGTGGGGGCATAGGAGATCTACTGATCCCTGTCACTGGGTAGCCCAGTCCCCCCACAATTAGAACACGCCCAGGGAACACACTTACCCCTACTATCTCCCCCTGCAGGTTAACCCCTTCACTGCCAATGACATTTATACAGTAATCAGTGGACATTTAAATTTCAGATCACTGAATAAATGTCATTGGTCCCAAAAAAGTGTCAAAAATGTCCGACATGATGGGGCGTGGCCGGGATGTGAGAGTGAGCAGACGTGCAGAGCCTTGGCTCCCGCCATCCGTCCTGTTAATCCGCAGCCATCCTGCTTCTATAGCATTCATCCTGCTCAGCAAGTGCTTGAAAAGCGTGGGGGAGCCCGTTCTGGTTCTCCCCATGCCGGGACATCGCAAATCCGCCAGGAACACAGCCCAGCAGACGCCTCGAAAGGACCCGCCGGAGGCTCGTGCGGCGGCCATCTTGCCATCCACACCAGCTTCCCCGGCCTCGGTGGCGGTGCAGACAGAGCCTTGGACGGTGCCAGGTATGGTGGAGGGTCGGGTGGACATGGCCCGGCGGGCACAGGCGGATGAGGAGGTGCGGGGAGAGGGGCCCACGGCCGCGATTCTGGCGGCCATTGCTGACAGTAAGGCCTCAG
>BLSH010120191.1:375409-392164 GCA_018402905.1 Glandirana rugosa
GGCCATCCACTGCAACCTTGCTAACACCCCACCCCTGTCATACTCATTCTCGTGTTCATCACACCTGGGCATCCGATGGGGTGTTAGCATGTTTGCAGTGGATGACCAGGTGAGATGAAAAGGAGGATGAGGATGACAGGGGGTGGGGTGTTAGCATGTTTGCAGTGGATGGCCAGGTGTGAACAGGAGAATGAGGATGACAGGGGGTGGGGTGTTAGCAAAGTTGCAGTGGATGGCCAGGTGTGATGAGGATGACAGGGGTGGGGTGTTAGCTAAGTTGCAGTTGATGGCCAGATGTGATGAAGAGGAGGATAACAGGGGGTGGAGTGTTAACACGTTTGTTGTCGGTTTTTCAGGTGTGGTGAAGAGGAGGATGAGGATGATATGTGGTGTTTGCAAAAGTAAAAGTATAGAAATATCTATGACCTCAATATGCACGGCTGCAGGCTGCAACTGATGCTGCAAAAACATGTACAGTGGTGTTATTTCATTTATGGAATCACTGCCTTTAGAAATCCGCTGCAGTCTGTGTCCATGTGCTTTTATGGGAGGCGGATCTTCCATGATTCTAGATGTGATATCCTACCCACTGTGTTCTTTTTTAGTTACTGGGCGTGGAGGAGGAGGGAGGGTCTGGGCAGTCAGTTAGAATCTGTATACACACCCACATTTGTGATGTAAATACCATGTGATCTGAAAAACTCAACTGAATCAGGAAATCTCCAACACAGCATAAGAGAGACCAAACAGAGCATGTGCAAACTTACAACCCTTCCTGCATGTAGTTATGGCCTTACACACAGACAGCACAAGCAGGAAGTATCTGGCCATACAAGATCAAAGAGCCTTTTTACACAATGCAGAGGATTAACCTGTTACATTTCACAGTGAGTATAACACGCAAGCTATTCTGCATATACAGACAGATTTTACTGTTGTGGGTTCTTACCGCTAATTAGGTAACGCTGTCTCAATCAGTGACAGTTATAGTTAATAATCTAATGCTTAGATTTTATCTGTCAACACCTTTTCGTTATTCAGAGCTCTAGTTCATACCCCTATCATTTATTTCTCCTACCGCCAAAGGGTGTGGCTACACCCCTGTTAAGAACCCCTGCTTTAAATGCTAATTTGTATGTGCGAGCAGTCAGAATCTGCCTTGTACTGATCTGTCTTCAGAAGAGCCAGTGCTGATTGGTAAAAATTAAGAGTGCTTTATTAAATAAGCCTGATAATGTTTTATGTGTAAAATGGATAGATAAATCATTCATCTGGAGTACATGAAGGAATATGATATAAAATATACTGTTTATACCTGGTTGAGTGAGGTATGCACTTTGGTATGTACACCTAAATAAATGAAATGTTTTGTATGTGTACATGCGACTTTGTGTATCTTATCATTATTTTCTGTGTTCATTACCCGAGTCATGTGTTCACTTTCCAATCCAGTTTATCGCTTTGTTGTCTTTATTAGAAGCAGAGGAAATGAGTTACATGTGTGAGCAATGGAGTGAAACTTAAGCTTTTTAAGTGCGTAATATAGGAAATGTTGGATGCTCGCCTCATTACCCACAATGATGAAGGCTGGTTCCCCTGTATTAAAGGATATATCCAAAGTATCTGATCTGCTTATCACACAGAGACTGTTTTATAGAGTTGTATTAATGACACCTGTGAGACAAGTTCTCTCTGACTTCCCCATTGCTGCGATTTTGGCTTCTCACCCAGAGAAGGCAGAATGGGGCCTAGGCAAGGTAGCAACTATCCCCCTCCATTTATTCAATTGATACTAAATATTTTTGCCATAGGTGCACTAACTGCCCCATTAACATTGTCTGTACTGGCATTGCTCCACCTCATCAGACACCAAGGGGTTGATTTACTAAAGGCAAATTGATTTTGCACGTTGCAAAGTGCAGTTGCACTCTGCAAGTGCAGTTGCTCCAAAGCTTAGTAAATGAGGTATAGCTTCACTTTGCAAAGAATACCCAATTACATGCAAGGAAAATAAAATACACTGTGCACTTTGCAAAGCTCTGGAGCAACTGCACTTTGCAAAATGCACAGTGTATTTACCTGTAGTAAATCAACCTTCAAATGCCTACAAGTGTATCCTCTATTTGTGAAGTGTCAGGCAGATAAACAGCTTTAGACAATTATGCTATTTCCCTGTTTTTTTTTGGAAGGATGATAAGGTTGCAATAAGACCCCACACACACTATTAGATTTACCAAAACCATGTAGTGCAAGGGCCTGCCTGATTGCTTACAAATTGAAATTCTTAAGGTTTGACCTCATATTATATGGTTTTGGTAAATCTGAAGACAAAAATATGCAGAAAATCGAATAGTGTGTATGCGGTTTTAGACCCCTGGACATCCACTGGGCCTCAGGCTTCTGTCTACGTTGCCTTGTGAATGATTTGGCTCTCTTCTCACACACACTTATGCTTAGAGTCAAATATGTTTTTATTGAATTTACATAAGTATGAAAACATAACATATCAAGTCTTGAAAAATCAGAGGGAAGTCCTCGAGCATATTAGTATACAACAGTGGATGAAACAATATGAGGAAACAAAGACAATTATGAAGAGATACATTCCACATAGATTGACACACTTAATAAAGACCAATAACATGCCAAAAAAGTCAAATATTAATAATGTGTCATTGACATGCATGCTGTATGACTCTGAATTCCAGCTTGCTGGTTTATGTGTAGTGGCTCATGCTCTACCTCTCTCTCTTCAAATGGGGCCACTCATGCGGGCTCACTGGAAACACCTTGACTTAATAATTTGGCTATAGAGTATAGCTCAAGGAGTTTTCTTTTCTACATGGAGTCATTTTAGTGATGTTTCTAGTGTTTTGGCACTGCAGGGCATCATTATGGAGCTAGAATTCATGCTATTGTTTAATTTCCCCTTAAAACCAATATCTAATCTATAGAGGGCCTTTTTAGATGCTCTCCAACCTTTCTAATTAGCCAATAAATGGTATCACCCTAAATTTAAACCTCTACTTTCATATGTTAATGTATTTGAGTATCTGCTGTTGTAAATGGCGTGCAATTTGCAGAATGAATAATGCTAGGGGTCTGCAAATCCTAAAAAAAACATTAAAAATGTAATTGTGGCTGATTATTTTAAGAGAAAGAGATATTGCTGCTGGATAATACATTTACATCAAAATATTATTTTTTAATGTATGCAAGAAAAATAAAGCCAAATTGGTCCTCAGAAAAATAGTGTAATGGTTTTGTTAATAGAGCACAAAGTGGTTAAAAGGTTATTAGCATTTAAATTTATGTACTGCAAAACTGACAAATGTGCTCTTGTCTGGTTACAATGAAATAGCCGAAGACCCCCTAAGATCACCCTGTACTACAGATTGGCCTTGTGACTAGTAGGATTTGAGTTACCATTAGTGGTAGCACGTATGTGACCTCTTCCTCCTTTTCTTTTTGCAGAAGCAAATCCCGAAAAATTCAACAGTCGTTTTCGTAACAAGATGTTCTATGCAGGGGTAGGTGTACAGTGTCTAACAATCTTGAATTTGTGCGATAAGCCAACAGTGTCATAATTTTTTATATTGCAGAATAAACAAAAATGGCTCCTTACTATTTGAACAAAAATGTTAGTAATTTTTTAACCTGCAGTTAGGTTTTTAAGTCATACTGGCCTGTTGCATCACATATCTGAAAGGAAAGTACCAATGTTTTTTAAAGCAGCCAAATGCAAATTACACACAATAAACACGAAAATCCAGTTGGGACCCATGGGAAACACGGACACTTTGATGCATTATGATCATTGAGGTGAGGAAAAAGTCTACTGACTAAAAGAGCTGAGATTGGGGCCACTGGAGACAGCCAGTGATCAGGCTATAAAATCTACTTTCAAATGTTCACAACCACTTTCTTGGACCAAGAGAAATGCTAGTAAGGCAAATCTACTGTTCATTTACCCTCGTAGGAACACTGGAGGTGCCTTCTTAAAAACATATAGGACAATATAGTATATACTGTAGAGTTGATTCACTAAAGCGGGAGAGTGCAAAATCTGGTGCAGCTATGCATGGTAATCAATCAGCTTCTAACTTCAGCTTCTTAATTAAACTTTGACAAAAAGACCTGGAAGCTGACTGGAGTTGCACCAGATTTTGCACACTCCAGTTTTAGTAAATCAACCCCTGTGTGTGTACGCATATATATATATATATATATATTATACATATAAACATACAGTAATTATGAGCTGATCCAGACAATCCAGTTGATCTCCATGTACCTTTTGTCTTTCATTGTCAACAACCAAGCTCATTCCCTGTTCTGTTTTTCTACAGGCAGCTTTCTCAGACTTCCTACAGAGGAGCTCCAGAGATTTAGCCAAACATGTTAAAGTTGTGGTGAGTACTCTTCAAACTCTTAAGGCCTCATGCACACGGGGTGTTAGAAAAACTGAGCTGCAAAGCCACTACAAACGGCAGGAAAAAGTGGCTGTAAAAAGGTGCTTTTAGTAGCTTTTTGCATTGGCGTTAACGCGCGTTTCTCTGCCTCTATTCAAAATCAGTGGTTTCCTATGGGAGCCTATTGATTTGAATAGAAGTCGCACCAGAAGTCGGATCATGATGACCCAAGGTGCTTTGGGGGCACCTTGTCCCCATGTTGATGGGGACAAGGGCCTCTTCCCGACAACCCTGGCTGGTGGTTGTCGGGGTCAGCGGGCGGGGGGCTTTAACAAGGGGGCCCCCAAATCCCGGCCCCCCCACCCTATGTGAATGAATATAGGGTACATCATACCCCTACCCATTCACCCAAAAAAAGTGTCAATAATGAAAATACTACACAGGTTTTTAAAGTAATTTATTAAGGCAGCTCCGGCGTCTCTTCTGATTTTCTTCTCCCTCCGGCGATGTCTTCATCCTCTGCTTTTTCTCCCTCCTCCACTGATGTCTTCTACCCCTCTCTGGTTCTTCTCCTCTCTGTGCCGCATCATGACCCAGGTGGTGACATCACAAAGGAGCGGGGCATCTGGATGATGTCACCGGATGGCCCCGCCCCATGTCTATATAAGTAATAGCACATGGCGGCCCTAGCATTACACCGGGAGAGTGCGTCGAGACAGCAGAGAGAGGAGACGCGGCAGAGGCAGAAGACAGTGCAGAGAGGAGAAGAACCGGAGAGGGGGAGAAGACATCAGCGGAGGAGGGAGAAGAACCGGAGGATGAAGACATCAGGAGAATAAAGACATTGCTGGAGGGAGAAGAAATCTGAAGAGACGCCGGAGCTGCCTTAATAAATTACTTTAAAAACCTGTGTAGTGTTTTCATTCTTGACAATTTTTTTTTCAGTGAATGGGTAGGGGTACAATGTACCCCATACACATTCACATAGGGTGGGGGGGCGGGATCTGGGGGCGCCCTTGTTAAAGGGGCTTTCAGATTCCAATAAGCCCCCCGCCCACAGACCCCAACAACCACCGGCAAGAATTGTCAGGAAGAAGCCCTTGACCCCATCAACATGGGGACAAGGTGCTTTGGGGTGGGGGAGGGGGCGCTCGCCCCCCTTTCCCGACCTGCCGGGCTGCATGCTCAGATAAGGGCCTTGTATAGATCTCGGGGGGGACCCCACGCCATTTTGTTTGGCGTGGGTTTTCCCCTTAAAACCCATACCAGACCGCAGGGTCTGGTATCCTCTTGGTGAGGGGGCCCCCTTCAAGATCCTTAGCACACAAGCCGCTCCGTAAGTCGGATCATCTTGATCTGACTTCTGGTGCGAGTTCTATTCAAATCAATGGGAACCACTGATTTTGAATAGAGGGATAAGAAACGCCTGACAAGGCTTAACGTGGCTGTATTCAGCTTTAAGCCGCGTTTATCAGCTTTTACTAGCGTCAGGCGTTTTTACAGCTCTAACACCGCGCCACAGAACGCGCTGGTCCTGTTTTTTATTTTTTTTGCAGCTTGAAAACGCCTATGCCACTTACAGCTCCAAAAAGTCTGTGTGTGCATGAGGCCATAGAATAACACGGAGAGGTGTTTTTAAGCTGCAAAAAAAAAAAAAAAAGTCTGACGCTGCTAAAAGCAACTTTAAAAAAGCCCCGTGTGCATGAGGCCTAATTAACACTATACAGTGCATCAGGAGAGTATTTACAGCTCTTCACTTTTTCCACATTTTGCTATGTTACAGCCTTATTCCAGAATGGCTTAAATTATTTATTTTCCTCAAAATTCTACAAACAGTACCCCATAATGACAATGTTAAAGAAGTTTGTTTGAAATCTCTGCAAATTTATGAAAAATAAAAAACAATAGAAATCCCATGTACGGAAGTATTCACAGCCTTTGCTCAATACTTTGTTAAAGCACCTTTGGCACCATTTAAAGCCTTAAGTTTGCGCATGATGCTACAAGCCTGGCACACATATTTTTGGGCAGTTTCTCCCATTCTTCTTTGCAGGAGCTCTCAAGCTCCATCAGGTGGGATGGGGAGCGTTGGTGCACAGCTATTTTCAGATCTCTCCAGAGATGTTCAACTTGGACTTCATGGCTTGGTTTGTGCTCTGACATGCACTGTTATGGGACTTTATATAGATGGGTGTGTGACTTACCAAATCATGTCCAATCAACTGAATTTTCCACAGGTGAACTCCAATCAAGTTGTAGAAACATCTCAGGGATGATTAGTGGAAACAGGATGCACCTGAGCTAAATTTTGAGTGCCATGGCAAAGGCTGTAAATACTTGGGTACATGTTTTTTTTTCATTTTTTTTTAAATACATTTGTAAAGATTTCAAACAAGCTTATTTCACATTGTCATTGGGGGAATTTTGAGGAAAATAATGAATTTAATCCATTTTGGAATAAGGTGTAACATAACAAAATGTTGAAAAAGTGAAGCACTGTGAATACGTTTGCACTGTAGTTCTCTTCTAAAACTTACAATCTATTGGGGTGTTTGCTTTTGTTCTCTGATTGACTATTGGCTGATTGACTATTTTTAAATTTAAATGTATATTATCACCTACATTTAAAGCAGTATTAAACCCCAAAACAAGAATTTAATATTTTACAGCTTACCATTTCCTAAACATATATATTACAAATACTGCAGTGCTATAAACATAAACCAAAACATGCAATGAACATGTGATAAATATAGAGTCCAAAAAGTTTGAAGAAGGTAGGTCTAAAATGAGAAGTCTGACATACTGTGATAGTTGGTAAAGAGCAACACAGGGTAGGTGTCACCAGCCAAACCACAAACTGCACTTACCAGAGATTGTGTGACCCCCTATTTAAGAGTGGTCAATCTGCTCTTCTTTAAACAACAAACAAGGTATTCCAGATCAAGAGGTATCCTCCCTAGTTCCCAGAGGTAATGGCACCATAGGAGAGACAGACAACTGCCGTGAATGCAGGCCTCAATGCTCCGTTTCTCGGCGGGGATCATTCCACAATACGAAACATTAAAAAAAATAAATGAATTTCCTTTAGTGTCCCTTTAAGTCTCAATACAAACAAGTAAGAGGCGCAACACCCAGAATATACAATCCTAGAGGTGGTTTGATAAAGAGGATGTGTGTAAGCCCATAAATATTAATTTTAAAAGTCCATATGCAAAGTCCATAGGCAAAGCCCATAGGCAAAGTCCATAAGCAGTAATCTTCATATATAATAGTCCATATCAGACTGGTGAAAATAGGGCAAAAAATGGAAAAGGTCAGGAAAGGAGAAGCAAACTGAAACGTAAGACACCAGAAGCTGCCATCCACGGTGAGCAAACCCCAACTCACAGAACCTGGAAGAAACAGAAGAGAGGAGGCGCTTCTAAGTGCAATATGCCAGTACACTTTATTAGAAAAAAAGGTTAAAAACACTCACAAGATAACTGTGTAAAGAACACATCCAGCATCCAATACAAGGGGGAACCAAACGCTCATCCCATCCGACCGGGTGGTCCTTCGGGAACGATGGTCATCCAAAACGATCGTTCGTCCTGCACACTGTATGATGGAAGAAGCCGGCTCGCGGCGTGTAGTTCAGAAGGAGGCTGGGAGCGCAAACACTCGGCACAGGCAGGATGGCTTTGCAGTGGTTTTTATTGTGCATCCCCATGGCGGTAGTCCTATAGCTGTCCATTGGGACACAGCAGCAACAGAGGCAGTGGTTGGGGGGGTTGGGGGGGGGGGGGGCATGCCATTACTGTGAGGCAGCCATGGCAAAATTTTTAGAAGCACTGTGGATGAGTCCTTAATAGTTATTTTTATTCATTTTTTTGGAATTGTATTGTTTTTTTATTTTTTTAGAGTACCCATCAGTGTCACTTATCAGTGCCGCCTACCAATGCCCGTCAGTTCTGCTTATCAGTGCCGCCCATCAGTGCTGCATATAAGTGCCACCTCATCAGTGCCACCTCATAAGTGCCAATCAGTACTGCCTCATCAGTGCCCCTTGAGTGCAGCCTCATCAGTGCCCATTAGTGAAGCTTTTGAACAGCAGCATTGTCAATCTGTTTTTTCCCCCTTTTGGGATAAAGTTTTTACATAAATGAATAAAAACTGTACCCTGTCAGTGGTAAATGGTTTGTCTCAACCCTGCAAGGCCTCGTTCACATGAGGTGATTACATCCGTGCCCCATATAGGGTCAGGTTTTATTGTGCATCCCCATGCCGGAAGGCCTATAGCTGTCCATTGGGACGCAGCAGCTTTACGGACACAGCTGTGTCTCCCAATGTGACATCCATATGGGTACAGGTGCTTGGCTCCAAATGCACTCAGTGAATTTGGGGGGACACAGGACTGCACCGACACAGATGTCAGATTGGGACACTGTGGCTGTGTCTATGCAGCTGCTGTGTCCCAATAGACATGAATAGGACTGCCTGCACGGGGATGCATGGAACACCTGTATGTCCCTGTGCGGGTAAACATGCCCCCTTCATGGGGTGCACGGATATAATCGTCATGTGTGAACAAGGTCTAAGTGCCAATTTTGCTGGACAGCGTGGTTTGTTAAAGGAAGTTGGAAAATAACAGACTTACTGACATAGGTGTGCGCAGCCCATTGCATTAGGGTGTGCACCCCAAAGCTCAAAAACAAAGCAACAGAGGCAGTGGCTGGGGGTTTGGGGGGGGGGGGGCATGGCATGGTTGTGAGGCAGCCATGGCAAAAATTTTAGAAGCACTTTGGAGTCCTTAATATTTGTTTTTATTCATTTTTTTTGCAGTCGTATTGTTTTTTTTAATTTTTTTACTTTTTTTTGCTGCCCTGTTGGGGGGGGGAGGGGCTCTGGTGAAATATTGGGGATCTAAACAGACCCCTGATGTTTCACCTTTAAGACTGAGAAATGAATGGAGGACATACATTCCTCAGTCCCTTTCACTGCAGCCTCAGCTGCACAGATGAATAAATAGGAAGCTCATTGTGTTCATTCAGAAAAGGACATATTTACTGGCCTCTTCCCCTTCTCTCTATACTGAACTGTCCCCATGTGTGCCCAGGGCAGAAGCCATTGAGGGAGGAGAGGAGGTAAGCCAGCAGCACTGCGGGGAAGGGAGGCACACAGTGGGTGAGACCCAGATTGCAAGGGTAAGGGGGCGCAGATACTAGACCAGATCCCCCTGCAGTGCTGCCGGAGGGAGGGAAAGGAGGAGAAGCCAGCAGTTCTGCAGGGGAAGGAACAAGAGGATCATTGTCTGCAATAAGGCAGTACAGCCATTCCTCCTGCTTGGCAGGTGCCAGTGCCCCCTTTTTCAACTGATAGGGCCCAGGCCCAGTACAGGAGGGCCAGCAGTATTGCCTTATCAGGGGCCCTGACACACTGGGTGATTAGGGTGTGCCCAGGCACACCTGGCACTCCCCCTGCGCACGCCTATGCTTACTGGCCAGATAAAGAGGTGAAAATTAAGGGGAAAAGCCTAAAACATTATGCAGCTACTGTGTCTAAGAATGGGTAAGCTGCAATATATTACATTTTTGTTTTAGGGTTTAATACTGCTTCAGTATATTGGCCAAGAGCTATGCAGACAAGTAAGACAGTGCAGAGATGGCTTGATGTGTGATTGCTGTCCATTTTCCCTCCCAGTTAGAATCACTCTTTCTGTTCATCCTGGTGAACAGGACAGAAAATTAGGGGCAATCCAAAAATGTACAGTTGTTGCCAGAACAAAACCACGTGAAAATGATCGGGTTATGGTGACAGCTGTCTGTGAGCGGATTTCTTTGGAGAGATTTCCTCTCACTTCCTGATGAGTCCCCAGAACAGAAAGTGAAGGTATATTTTCCCAATGCAACACAGACAAGAAAACATAATTATTTATTTATTTTATTTATTTCAGGTACTTATATAGCACTGTCAATTTATGCAGCACTTTACATATATATTGTACATACACATCAGTAATTTAACATGGTTTTTAAAGTGTATCTAAACCCAAGAACAAAAAAAATGCACTATGTTGCAGTCTACCTGTCAATAGCTGTAGTGTCTGCATTAGTGATCTTTTTTTTTTCTGGCTACTTACTGTACTTGGGTGTCAACATTCACAGTCACCCTGTCACCCTAGGACAGGAAGTGTATTATGACTATATAAGAACCCCCATCTCCTTAAAGCAGAGTTCCACCCTGTTAAAAGTCACCAGCTACCAAAAGGGTAGCTGCTGTCTTTTAACAATCGGCCACTCACCTGTCCCTCGTTCCAGCGATGCGGTCATCCGAGGGCTCGCTCCTCACCCCCTCCCCTCTGCGGCGCCGGCATCACAAGTGTGGACACCCGGCTTTGGCTTCAGTCGAGTCGCGATGCGGCTTGTGAATGGCTCGGCTTATCTTCTGGGACCTGTGATGTGTCCCAGAAGATCGCCGAGAGGGAGGGGGAGGGAAGGTGAACTTCCTTCTGGCTCCTCGGCGCCAGGAGAGGAAGTGGACAGTGGACCCTGTGAAAACAGGGTCCATGGTCCCCCCCCCCCCCAAAAAAAAAATGACATGCCAATTGTGGCATGTCAGGGGGTCACCTCCTCTTAAAGCGGAAGTTCCACTTTTGGGTGGAACTCCACTTTAAAGAGAAGATTCCAGCAGAAGTGGGAGTGGGTACATGCCAAAGCTAGGTACCTGCTCCCTCCCCCGAAAAAAATAAACCTCCAATTAATATTGCTAGGGGATGGGATTCTTAAAAGGGGAACTTTCTGTTTAGGGTGATGTTTTGCTTGAAGATAGGCAGACATATTGCAGACCACAGAGGTTGCTGAAAACGATTTCACAATATTTCTAGATGGATCTAGATGGATAGGTATTTTTAAACAGATATGACCAGACACTTTTAATGTTATACTTAACAGACCAAAGACTTCAAATTGGAGAAGGTCTTTGTTAAGGTTATCATACAGTACGTGCACTTTAAATATTCCCTACTAAACTAAAAAAAATAAGTCTTTAGATAAACTTTAACTGGTTGCTGATATTACAAATTAACAGGTGCTCTTTATTGTACAAGATGACTGCATTTTTAAGGAGCATCACTCGTGCGTAGAGGTGTGCTCCTCCAAACTCATCTCTATGTAAACATGAAAGTTGCACTGTTTTCTAGTCCGGTCAGCTGCATGTTGACCCAAAGCACACATTAACAAAGGGGTGGGATGCAGTCAACATCAGTCCCTGATATGGACACTTGCTCATATTTAGTTATTGACATGTAATGCTTTCCTAAAAAATACAGCAAGAATTTCTAACCTGCTGGGGATGCTCTCTTAGACCCTGTGAAAGAAAAAAGTTTTGGGACTTTAAATGAGGCATAAGACCTGTATAGTCAATTGTCTCATCCCTATTAATATAGCAAAAAGAGAAAGATTGGGACTTTAAATGAGCATGCAGCAGGCATGTGCCTCTCAGACCCTGTGCAAGATATAATTTGGAGCACCCTGTTTTACAACCACTTTGTTTTGGTTTTATAAAGTTTGCAATGCTCAAAGGAGAGAGCACATGCCAATTTTCTCTTTATATTCTAATTTTCTCTGCTCCACTTCGCAGCACAAAGCTGTTTCCCCAAAAAACAATCTAAAGCCTAACACGAGTTAATCAAGTTCTGCAAAGAACATGATGAAAAATATTGAATTTGCGGACAAAGTAGAAAAATGCTGATCAGCAGTGCAGGCTCGCTGCAAATGGAATATAAGGTAACTGAGCAATAATGTACATACCTTACCTAGAATAGTGTTAGTGTTGGCAGTGAAGAGGACCTGTCACCCACACATGCTGGAGGCAGGTTTTTAATTCATTATAATAGTTGTATTTGGTCTGTGGGTTTAACATGTAATGTACTCCACATATTTGTAACACTGCTCACATCAAAAATAAATGGAGAGTCAGTTATTGAAACGCTCATTAAATACTTACTGATGAGTTTTTTGGGGTTTTCTTTTTGCCTCTGTATTGCAGTGTGATGGAACGGACCTCACACCTAAGATCCAAGAGCTGAAGTTTCAGTGTATTGTCTTCTTAAATATTCCCAGGTGAGCTGTGAGCCTCTAAATTGGTAAAAAAATAAATAATTTTCTTTCTTTCTTTCTTTCTTTCTTTCTTTCTTTCTTTCTTTCTTTCTTTCTTTCTTTCTTTCCTTCCTTCCTTCCTTCCTTCCTTCCTTCCTTCCTTCCTTCCTTCCTTCCTTCCTTTCCTTCCTTCCTTTCCTTCCTTCCTTCCTTCCTTCCTTCCTTCCTTCCTTTCTTTCTTTCTTTCTTTCTTTCTTTCTTTCTTTCTTTCTTTCTTTCTTTCTTTCTTTCTTCTTTTCTCTCTCTCTCCTGACTCTGTATTACAGGGGTGACACATCGAGGTTGACTTAATAAAGGCAAATAGACTGTGCACTTTACAAAGTGCAGTTGCAATCTGCAAGAGCAGTTGCTCCAGAGCTTCGTAAGTAAGTAGAAGCTCTGTTGATTTCCATCATCCAATCATGTGCTAGGAAAAAATGCTGTTTTTTAAATTTTCCTTGCATGTGATTGGGTATTCTTTGCAAAGTGAAGCTTTACCTCATTTACTAAGCTCTGGAGCAACTGCTCTTGCAGAGTGCACAGCCTATTTGCCTTTAGTAAACCAGCCCCATTCAGTTACAGTAACACAGACATATTTATACAAAGTACATTGTAACTGAACACAACAAGCTCTCCTTTCTTACATTTCTCTCCCATTTTGCAGGTATTGTGCTGGCACAATGCCCTGGGGAAACCCTGGTGACCATAGAGACTTTGAACCTCAGCGCCATGACGATGGCTACATCGAAGTCATTGGCTTCACTATGGCATCTTTGGTAAGAAAAATGGACTTTGGTTCAAATGAGAAATGTTGTTTTAAAATCACTGTTGGAAACTCTAAATGCAGCCTTCTTTCCTTGCACGAAGAGAGCACTCATCTGCAGTTCGGAAAATGATTCCAAACAAGACAGGTTGACTTTTTTCCAGCATGCAACTGCTCATTTATGCCCATAGGTGGCACTACATAGCCCGAAATGGGACTTCACCTGAAATTGGTGAAAAACAAGAAATGCATTGGGTCTGCTGTCTGGCATATACAGTTATGTCACTATAAGGATATATTTATTAAGGTCAAAAAGGGTTAAAAATTGAATTGGATATAATATTTCTATTGATATAAATGATCTTGGTAAACTCTGCTCATTTTTAATCTCTTGACTTTTATTACATTTATAAAGCCTTTCTGCTTTTTGTCACTGTTATTCTAATCCACTGTAAAGGAGGTGTGTTTTTAGTAGCCTTTTTTTTTTATTACAGACATTTTATAATGTTGTCAATTTACTCAGTGCTTTGTATATTCACAGCAGTTATTTTTCTGGCATTTTACAAAGGTCCCATACAATTGGGCTACAATTTAGACTTTATGTAGTCTATTTTATGTAGTCCATTTAAACTATGACCTCTTGACAAAAAGGGGCATATTTATAAATCAATGAATCTGACGTTCATCAAACATTTACTGCAGAAGGTGAGTCCAAGTGCATGTGTTTTAAATTTTACTGGTTTGCCACGAGATAATGTTTGGTGAAATTCACATTCCCTGCTTTATAAATAGACCCCAAGTATTCAGCACATAGAAACATAGAAAAGTGATGGCAGAAAAAGACTGAGTAGTCCATCTAGTCTCCCTTTTTTTTTTTTTTTTTGTTTTTGTTTCCTCCCCACATTAACCTCATTGTCTGACTATAGATTTATGTTTATCCCAAGCATGTTTGAAGCTATTTACTGTTGATTGTCTCACAGCCTCTGTTGGTAGTTTATTCCAATCATCAACCACCCTTTCAGTAAAATAAAACTTTCTAAGATTAGTTTTGAACTTCCCTCCAGTTAGTTTGAGGTCATGTCCCCGTGTTCTTGATTTTGGCTTCATATTGAAAAGACTGCCCTCCTGAACCTTATTCACCCCCTTGATGTATTTAAAGGTTTCAATCATGTCTCCCCTCTCCCTTCTTTCCTCTGTACTGTACATATTAAGTTCCTGAAGTCGCTCTTGATATGTTTTATCCCCCAGACCTTTCACCATTTTTGATAAATCAAAAATACTGCGCTAAAATAATTCAATAATCAGAGTGTTGTACATATAATGACATTTGTACAAGTGCAATATTCAAAATAAATGAATACATTAAATGAAATTAAATGAGAGTGCAGCCACTATTCAAAATCCAAAACAAAAATGTGTAAAACTAAAAATCAATAGTCCTGTACTACCCCCGGGGGTAGTATCCTGTCCTGAGGTCCTGTGGCAGTTTAAGGAGGGAGAGCCACACCGACATTCTAGCCTGCTTAGTGCCCGGGGGGTGACACCATGTTTTACCACACCAGGTGACACCAACCCTAGTGACGCCACTGGAGGATATATCTATCTACAGCTGAAAGGGAAGTGCATATGATCTGTCTACCATTTTGGCACTTGGTAGCCCCAGCTCAATAGATACTACCCCCGGGGGTTTTTTCATGCGACGGCCCCTACTGGTTGGCGGTTTATTGGGACGTGCTTCTTTCCTCACTTCCGGTCTGCCTCTGGTCCACGGATTATCCATGCACACGGCCTGGCAAACACAATGTGTTGCAGGGTGTGGGTTGCCCTAAAGTGGTAGTGACTTTTCTCCACTAAATAATATATGCCAGATTTTAGTGTTTTAAGTGATACACTATGGGAGTTTTTTCTTTTCTGCTTGCCTCCTGTATTAGCATTGAGGGAGTTGAATAGATAGCAAGAGCTCGTTAAAGCAGATTTCCCAGAATTCGGAGGTATATAACCGGTGGATGCAGTGCCTGACAGGCGATCTTGATGGGCTGTTTAACCCTTGATGTTCTGGTGAGCCTCAGTGTGTGTAGTTCATTCACGTGGCGACACAGGTGGAGGATTTAACTGTGGAAGACTTGATTTTACTGCACTGAACAATTCACTTTATGGACTGCCAGAGCACATAAAATACCTTTGTTTTGGATGTGTTTTGTTCACATACAACTGCGCCGCTTATAGGACTATTGATTTTTAGTTTTACACATTTTTGCTTTCACCATTTTTGTTACCTGTCTCTGAACTCGTTCTATCTTATCAATATCTTTTTGTAAGTGAGGTCTCCAGAACTGGACACAGTATTCTAAGTGAGGTCTCACTAAAGATCTATATAGAGGAATCAGAACCTCCTTCCTCCTGCTGGTGATCCCTCTACTGATACATCCCAGAATTCTATTTGCTTTTCTCACTGCCTGGTTACACTGTTTGCTAATTTTGCAATCATCTGAAATAAGCACTCCCAAATCTTTTTCTTCTGTAGTGCTGGCTAACACTGTATCTCCAATGCAGGGGCGTAGCTACAGGGGTTGCAATTGCAATCGGGTCCCTTGCTCCAGGGGGCCCGTGTGCCTCCCTTGTACACCTGGATAAGAGAGATGGCGGGGGTGGCATTTAGAGGAACCAATCTCCTCCATTTTCCTCCTAATGGAGGAGATTGGTTCCGCTATATGCTGCCCCCGCCTCCCCTCCTATCCAGTTTACTTATCTTCTGCTGTTACCAGGGTCCCTGTGTCCCCCCCACAGAGCTGCTGTCTTCCCCCCACCTCTCTCCTGCCAGTTGCTGTAGAAAATGTGTCATGATAGAGAGATGCGAATGGGTCGGTAAATTTGCAGGTGCAGGCTATGTCTCGGGAGAGCCGCTCAAACCCGACCGCCGCCTATTTACGGCGCTGGTCAGGAAGTGGTTAAACTCACTGGCCTGTAATTTGCCAGCTTCTACCTTGCTGCCCTTCTTGTGGATAGGTACAATATTAGCTATCCGCAAATCATAGCGAACTTCTCCTGTTAGAAGAGATTGATTAAAAATATCTGTTAATGGTCCAACAACTTATCTCAAAGTTCTCTTTGCACAATGCAAACTCACCCATTCAGTATTGTGCCATGGGACGGGGGACTTGTACAAGAATGAGAACCTTCTGTGAAAAATTATGTTTTAAAAACCATCATTTTTAGATAAGATGATATCTCTTATTATTGTATACTAATCGATACACAGCCATTATTTTACAGTACAAATACTGTAGCTGCTAACTCTTAATAGGTGCCGGCATTGCAAGTAAGGGAAACCAGCAGTGAAGCCTTCAGACTTCACAGCCGGTTTCCTACTGCACATGCCCGAGTCACGCTGCAATTTCTGAATGGACCCGTCGGCTTCTGGGACACACACAGGTCCCAGAAGGCATCGGGGGGGGGGGGGGGT
>BLSH010120191.1:418848-435217 GCA_018402905.1 Glandirana rugosa
TCCTTTCCCTGTGTGGGGGGGGGGGAGGAGGTGTATCCGTCTCCTTGTAGTATACGGGTTCTCTCTGGTGCTTTGTTCCTCTGTTATCTGCATTAGAAGTTTTCTAACACGAGATAACATGAGCCTAAAAGTTGTGTCGGTGAGGGAGATGAGCACAGAGCTTGTCTATTCAGAATACAGCTCTGCATGTTCCTCTGCCTATGTGGAGGAGGGGGGGGGGGTGTGTCCCTTTCCTCTAATCAGCTCTCACAAAGTGTCTAAGAGCTGTTAACTGCAGTTTTCTACTTCCTTCTCTGCACTGCCCAGAGATGCATGAGGATTTTATCACTTGGGTTGTAGAGAAGAGACGACTGCAGCTAAACAAATAAAACCTATGTAGGATGATTGGTTTCATCTCTGTCTATCACCTGAGGCTATTCACTTCACTGGGCATATGAGAGGGTTTACAACCACTTTAAGGCCTGGTTCACACTGGTGCGACATATGCTGCGACTTTGAGAGCATGTCACATGAAACGTAAAGATCAGTGTTTCCCTATGAAAGCCGTCTTAACTGGTCCGACTTGTGTCAGTCCGACTTTAGAAAAGATTCCTGCACTACTTTGGTCTGACTGTTCTGTCCCGAAAATAGCACGTGCTGACTTCTAAGAATGCCGGTCCCTCGGTACGATGTAGCGTGCTGATCATGAAATCGATAGACACAGCGCCGGAGGGGAGGAAGAGGCAGTCCACTCCCAAGCGACGTCACTTCCAGTATCGGCTTCCGGGATCGGGAGCATTTTCGCGAGTACCGATACTCGCGAAAATGCTAGTATCGGCATCGGTATTGGTGCATCCCTATTTAAAAGCAAATCTTTTTTTTAGTTTTTCGTTTTCGACAGGGTGGAAAGGGAATTCCTGTCAGGTTTTTTGCTGTCTGTGCTCTCGTTAGGGAGATTAACCCTCTCTTTTTGTCCTGTTTACCTTTATCATTGAAAGAAAAAGTAAAAGATAATGCCAACTTGTGGGTTGACATCAGAACTGGACCCTGGTGACACCTCAGTATTCAGTCACTTTGGAGGGACTTCCTCTCACGTCCTGTTTTGATATGGGATAGGAAGTTAGGGGGAAATCTCCCCAATTGTAAAAAAAAATAACTGACAGGAGTTATAACCCATCCTTACATTATCCTAAATTAAAAAAAAGAGTTTGGCCTTTAGTGAGACTTTAAAGTCCGGTCAAAACCTAATTTAGCTTAAACCTACTCCCACCCCCATTCTAAACCCTATATTAACTACTCTGTAAAGGAAAGATGATTATACTTACCTAATCTATGGTCCAATCACGTGATCTCCCCAGTAGCCAGGCTCCCACTTCTCCAGAGCATGATTCCAGACCACAATACATCCTTAACTGGGAGCTGCCACATGATCCACTAACGTCTTAGCTCAAGAAAATGCCCATAAAGTGCTCTTCAGATGGTACATAACCCTGGAGAAGATAGCCAAATTTATGCTGCTAGCCTTGCCTTAATGCTTCTGTGGATACAGAGGCCTGGGAACTATGCATCACATTTGGTAGAAATTCCCCAAGGTCCAGAGACTGTGTATAACTTGATTTGTTCCATTTTCAACAAACACATATCTAGAAATCCCTGGGAAGGGTTGCTTAATAGACCTAACACTGACCTCAACAGAATTGAGTGGAAATTAATTTCCTTTATTTTTCTTGCCACTTTTCTAACTATTGCCTGAGTGTGATGACAGCAACCCCGAATCTTATGGAAGTAAAATAGCATATCATGGTCATCATGGTCCATGCAAAGCTTGCGTCTATTAAATTATACATATGAGAAATTTCTCAAAATGTGTTTTCCCTGGCTGGAGCATAATCAAAACCTTACCCTTGACTGTATGCTCCTTTCCCTACGGAGGACATTGTAGAGGACTGCAGAGGATTACACCTGGCTAGACCCTCACTACCTCCCCCCTTCCGATTTCTTCTTTCCTCACATTTCTCACATACTTTATCTTGCCTTTATTCTCTCTTACCCTCCTTCTTTCGAATTGGCATTATTGGGCCTCTGGTCTCAACATTTTAAAATTCTTTTTATGGTATGTGGCCTCCTTATCGGATGTTTGCTAACACCAACTCTACGTCCTACCTGAAGGGGCGGTGTAGAGTAATTCCTTTGGTCTTCTCTCAATACCTGTAATGCATTATG
The DNA here is from genome assembly GCA_018402905.1 of Glandirana rugosa. Classification (NCBI taxonomy): domain Eukaryota; kingdom Metazoa; phylum Chordata; class Amphibia; order Anura; family Ranidae; genus Glandirana; species Glandirana rugosa. Next base: position 421,051 of record BLSH010120191.1, read on the forward strand.
TTTACTTCTACCTCCCACCCCCCTTGGAACTGTTTTGCTACCCGAGACCAGTTTGCAGAAAGCATCATACTTTACTCTTTGAAAGTGCAAGCACAGTTGCGACATTGCGATTTACAATTCTCATGCTTCTTATTGTTACCATGTTTTTGCTTTATTTTAATTGCTATTTACATGCCAACTGTACTCATTTCTTTAAAACCTCAATATTTTTTTTTGTGAAAGACATACAGCAGTTGATTTACTAAAGCGAAAGAGTGCAAAATCTGGCGCAGCTGTGCATGGTATCCAATCAGCTTCTAACTTCAGCTTGTTCTATTAAGCTTTGACAAAATAACCTAAAAGCTGATTGGTTTCTATGCGGAGTTGCACCAGATTATGTACTCTCCAGGTATAGTAAATTAACGACACAGTATCTTACAAAAGTGAGTACACCCCTTACATTTTTGTAAATATTTTATTATATCTTTTCATGTGACAACACTGAAGAAATTATACTTTGCTACAATGTAAAGTAGTGAGTGTACAGCTTGTATAACAGTGTAAATTTGCTGTCCCCTCAAAATAATTAAACACAAAGCCATTAATGTCTAAACCGCTGGCAACAAGAGTGAGTACACCCCTAAGTGAAAATGTCCAAATTGGCCTCAAAGTGTCAATATTTTGTGTGGCCACCATTATTTTCCAGCACTGCCTTAACCCTGTTGGGCATGGAGTTCACCTGAGCTTCACGGGTTGCCACTGGAGTCCTCTTCCACTCCTCCATGATGACATCACGAAGCTGGTGGCTGTTAGAGACCTTGCGCTCCTCCACCTTCCATTTGAGGTTGCCCCACAGATGCTCAATAAGGTATAGGTCTGGAGACATGCTTGGTCAGTCCATCACCTTTACCCTCAGTTTCTTTAGCAAGGCAGTGGTCACCTTGGAGGTGTGTTTTGGGTCATTATCATGTTGAAATATTGCCCTGCGACCCAGTCTCTGAAGGGAGGGGATCATGCTCTGCTTCAGTATGTCACAGTACATGATGGCATTCATGGTCCCCTCAATGAACTGTAGCTCCCCAGTGCCGGCAGCACTCATGCAGCCCCAGACCATGACACTCCCACCACCATGCTTGACTGTAGGCAAGACACATATGTCTTTGTACTCCTCACCTGGATGCCGCCACACATGCTTGACACCATCTGAACCAAATAAGTTTATCTTGGTCTCATCACACCACAGGATATGGTTCCAGTAATCCATGTTCTTAGGCTGCTTGTCTTCAGCAAACTGTTTGCGGGCTTTCTTGTGCATCATCTTTAGAAGAGGCTTCCTTCTGGGATGACAGTCATGCAGACCAATTTGATGCAGTGTGCGGCGTATGGTCTGAGCACTGACGGGCTGACCCCCCCCCCCCCAACCCTTCAACCTCTACAGGTGCTGGCAGCACTCATACCTCTATTTCCCAAAGACAACCTCTGGATATGAAGCTGAGCACATGCACTCAACTTCTTTGGTCAACCATGGCGAGGCCTATTCTGAGTGGAACCGGTTGCTGTATGGTCTTGGCCACCGTGCTGCATCTCACTTTCAGGGTCTTGACAATCTTCTTATAGCCTAGGCCATCTTTATGTAGTGCAACAATACTTTTTTTCAGATCCTCAGAGAGTTCCTTCCATGAGGTGCCATGTTGAACTTAAAGTGACCAATATGAAAGAGTAACAGCGATAACACTAAATTTAACACATGTGCTCCCCATTCACACCTTGTAACACTAACAATTCACATGACACTGGGGAGGGAAAATGGCTAATTGGGCCCAATTTGGACATTTTCACTTAGGGGTGTACCCACTTTGTTGCCAACGGTTTAGACATTAATGTCTGTGTGTTGAGTTATTTTAAGGGGACAGCAAATTTGCACTGTTATACAAGCTGTACACTCACTACTTTACATTGTAGCAAAGTGTCATTTCTTCAGTGTTGTCACATGAAAACCTATAATAAAATATTTACAAAAATGTGAGGGGTGTACTCACTTCTGTGAGATACTGTTCATTTGGTCTGTAGAGGGAGCACCTACTAATCTGTAAACAAATTGATGTCCTGTAAATATGGAACAACAAGAATGTAAAAAAAAATGTGAAACAAAAAAAACAAAGTTACACCAAAATTACTTAACGCTAAACCCCAGGCACAAAAACTATTTAAATGTATTCTTTAATAGCCACAAAAACTTTAAATCTATTCTATGTGTACCAATTGCCTTTGCACAGCCAGATATAACTTGTAAAATAAATAGTGACATCATCACTCTGCCTGTGCAGAGAGGCTAGCTGTGGGAGGGGCACCACAGGCTCCACCCACTACAGGCTGCCTGCAGAAACCTATAGGAGGGGTGGAGACAAGATCAGCCACCCTGCACAAAGCACACCAAGATTCAAGTAAGAATACACTTGCTTCTTGTATTTAGACAATATTTGCTTATGTTGGGGTTCAGCTTTAAATGTGAGCTTTAAATGCCTCATATGAGTTAGTCGTGTAGATCTCCTTTTCTTCAGGATAAAACCTCCTCATTTGAACTCAGGGCGCATCTCAGGTTCTTTACTTCCTGGCCTGCGAATTTCAGTGATAATTAAAGCAATTAGGGCCTTCATCTCCAGGCTCGCTGAAAACAATGAGGAGGAGATGGCAGGCGTGAGGTTGATTAAACCAGAGCTGTGAGATCACTGGACCATACACTGAGGACAAGATTAAGACTCCGGCAAGGAGGATGAGTAATATTGGCATGGCAGTAGGATGGCAACACTCGGTTGGGGCCTTTTCCTTCTGCATAGTAGGATGTGGCACAGGTTCTGCAGTCTTCAGGAGCTGAAGGGGTTATGGCATAGGATAACTGAATTCAGCTATAAACCCTGGAATAAAAGCTAAGGTTACCTTGCTTTTAATCCTTTGCATGGATATTATTTAAAAAAAAAAAACCTTCTTTGCTTTAGTAAACCTGTTATAAACCTGGGCAATTTAAACTGGCTGTATAATGAAATGAAATTCATACGTTCATAAGCAGGGGGTTATCGTCAGTAAAAAAAAAATTGTATGACACAATGATCAGTAAATCCAGATATAGGCAGTTGAAGGTATGTGCAGATCTGAAATACACCTTTAAAAAAACAGTTTGGCCTCACCCTCTTCTGAGCCAAATTTCAGGGTCCATTAGGGCCACCAATTGTCCTGGTGGCATGTGCTGGATCACTCCATGTCGGTGTCAGACCTTCAACCAATGCGGAGGAAATCTATCCCCGCTTCCTGTTTCTGGTCATATAAAGAAATCCAGTATAGACTTTCTCATTGTGCTCTCAGTCACTGTGCTGGTCTTAGGTCTAAAGGATTTCTGGAGAAGTGCAGATAACGTGCTGATTTGGGGTCTGAAGATGTGTTTAAAGGTGAACTGATTGGCGGGTCTGAAGGTTAAGGGGTGTCTTAATGTTAAGGGGGACTGATCTGGGGCTTGAGGAGGATTTTATAGAGAGGGGCTGACCTTTGATATGAAAGTTAAAGGGGGGGCTCCCACTGCTCTCAATGTATCCTCTGTGATCAGGAAGTGAGAGGAGCGGTGCTGCAGCTGAGACAGAGCTGAAGTGGTGACAGGAGCCAGGTAAGCATTTGGGGCTGGGGGGGGGGGGGGGGGGTAGATTAGGCAGGAGTTTTATTACCTTAATGCAGAGAATGCATTATTTGATAAGTTGTTTTTAATCATTTTAGAATTGTTTTGCTGTGTGAAAGAGTTGATAACCCCCTCAGTGGCTGGCACACTCTGCTGTAGTCCTTGCAGTAAAACTGATGTTCAGCGTCTGCTGAAGCCGGCATGCATCTATAGAAAAATCATACATAAGGGAACATTTATGAACTTTATCGCACACACATTAGGGCCCTTTTCAACAGAAAGTATCTAAGTATCTTACTTCCATTACAGATCAAAAAATGGGTTCATTTGTATAGTACAGCAGATTCAGGCTTGTTGGCCATTGTCAATTCAGTGAATGGATATAATAGATTTCAATGTAGAAGGGATTAGGGAGCAACCAGAAGGCAAAATCTTACAGATCATGGTGAGATGGGCCGAAAGGAACCAGACCTCTCCCTATTAATACAGTGCCAAGTACAGTGTTATGGATTTACAGCCCCAATTGCAAAAAAGTTGGGACGCTGTGTAAAATCTGTATAAAAAACAGAATACAATGGTTTGCAAATCTCATAAACCCATATTTTATTCACAGTAGAAAAGAGAACATATCAAATGCTTAAATTGAGAAAATCTACCATTTAAAAAAAAAAATTAGGTAATTTTGAAATTGAAGGCAGCAACATGTCTCAAAAAGTTGGGACAGGGTCAGGTTTACCATGGTGTAGCATCCCCTCTTCTTTTAAAAATGTCTGGGAAATGAAGAGACCAGTTGCTGTCGTTTGGAGAGGAATGTGGAATGTTGTTCCATTTTTGCCTGATCTAGAATCCTGATATTCTTGCATGATATGTAACTGCTCAACAGTCCCGGGTCTTTGTGATATCTTTTGTTTCAAGATGTTTTCAATTGGTGAAAAGTCTGGACTGCAGGCAGGCCAGTTTAGCACCTGGACTCTTTTACTATGAAGCCCTGCTATTGTCATAGATACAGTATGTGGTTTAGCATTATCCTGTTGAAATATGCAAGGCCATCCCTGAAAAAGATGTCATCTGGATGGGAGCATTTGCAGCTGTAAAATCTGTATATATCTTTCAGTATTGATGGTGCGTTTCCAGATGTGCAAGCTGCCCATTCCATATGCACTTATGCACCCCCATACCATATATTCAGGCTTTTGAACAGAGCAAAAGGAATGTCAATTTTTTATTTGTCTGACCACTGAACAGTTTACCAATTTGCAACAGACCATTTTGAATGAGCTTTAGCAGAGAGAAGACAGTGGCATTTATGGATCAGGTATGGCTTCTTCTTTGCATGACAGAGCTTTACCTTGCATTTTTGGATGGCGCGGTGAACTTTGGGGTTGATTTACTAAAGGCAAATATACTGTGCACTTTGCAAAGTGCAGTTACCCCAGGACTTAGTAAATGAGGAAAGCTTCACTTTGAAAAGAATACCCAATCACATGCAAGGAAAATAAAAAAACCCCAGCATTTTTGCTTGCACATGATTGGATGATGGAAGTCAACAGAACTTCTGCTCATTTACTAAGCTCTGGCGCAACTGCCTTTGCAAAGTGCACAGTCTGTTTGCCTTTAGTAAATCAACCCTTCACAGACAGTGATTTTTGGAAGTATTCCAGAGCCCATGCAGTGATGTGCATCACAGAATCATGCCTGTTTTTAATATAGTGCCGCATGAGGGCCTGAAGATAACGGACATTCAATATTGTGCTTTGGCTTTGTCCCTTGCACAGAGATTTCTCCAGTGTCTCAGAATCTTTTGATGATATTATGGACTGTAGATTATGATATATTTAAAGTATGTGCAATTTTATATTGAGGAATATTATTCTAAAATTGTGCGAACATTTTTGGACACATTTTTTCACAGATTGGTGACCATCTTTAATTCTGAGACATTCAGACTCTCTAAGATGCTGTTTTAAAACCCAATCATGTTACAGATGTTTTGCCTATTAACCTAATTTGTTGCAAAATATTCTTCCAGGTCTTCCTTGTTAGTTCCACTTACTGCCAGCTTTTTGTTGCCCTGTCCCAACTTTTTGGTGACATGTTGCTGCCATTAATTTAAAAATTACCTTGTTTTTTTTTCTTAAAATTGTACATTTTCTCAGTTTAACCATTTGATATGTTTTTTTATTTTCTATTATACATAAAATATGGGTTTATGAGATGTGAAAATCATTGTTTTTTTGTGTAGATTTTACACAGCGTCCCAACTTTATTGGAATTGAGGTTTTGCATTTGGCCGCATGGCATAAGGAAATTATTTGCATAGCTTTGCCCGCTGTCCTAAATGAGGAATAAACCACTCATTTTTGTGAACTCTGATGTACATGAGACATGCAAATGATTGTGTACTGTTTTATAGAGGATCCTGTATTATTGCCCTTCTCTGTACTTGATAACCAGTAACTTTCTTTTCTCTCTACCAGCCATCCCTCTAGGAATTATTGTAGTACGAGGAGACTGTGACTTGGAGACTTGTCGCATGTATGTTGATCGCCTTCAAGAGGTGAGTTTGGTCTCAGCTCCCCGTAATATCATGCCACCAGTCCTATTACTTCCCTAGTGTTACTTTTATACACCTAAACACATGCCCTGGAATTCACTGGTGCAGACGGATTTTGCAAATTATCCCACTAGCATTCTCAAAGTGGCACAGCGTGCACCAAATTCATGTACCTGTCTAGAACTTATACTTGAATTTGACACATGCTATACCACTTTTAGAATGCACGTGAGACACCTTCAGAAAATTTGTCTGCACCAGAGTTTCTCTCTGTATGCCAAAAGAAAATTTGTCTAAATTAGCTCCACTTTTGTAGGATACAAACTGTCAGTATTCTATTTTTAATTTGGCACAAGCAAAATGCGCAAAAATGTAAAAGTGGCACACAAGTCTATGTCAGAACCAACAGTGTCACAAATGCTTCATGAATTTGATGCAACACATTGACAAGAGGGATTAATGCCAAAAATATGCAACAGTAGCTTTATTAAATTCCCCCATTGTTCCTCTTTCACTGGTATTTGCCTTACCAAACTAATTTCTTCTTCAAAGTGAAAATGCCCTTCAGTGGCGGCTTCCATATCATATAAATTCAATTCAGTAATATACTGGTAGGTTCGCTGAGTTCTGCACAACATTGGCCTAAGTGTGTGACTACAGGAAGAACTTTGGTTAATAAACTCCTTGAGGGCATAGACTAAAGTCAGTGTTCTCTAAAAGGGGCGGTGGAGGCACTCCAACAATTAGTAAAATAAATACATAAAAACATGTACCAACATTTTGAGCATCCTGTAAGCAGTAGGGCCCATTGCAAGGTTTTTCATGGGGCTATAAAAGGCTTTAAAAATCATCTTTAAAGTGGTAGTAAACACATCCATTTAACAGTTTAAAAACCAGTTCCATTTCCGGCATGTGCAGGAAATGTAACACTCCCATTGGTTGTGCTCTAAACTAAACTGTCAAACCATCCAGTGGCTGGTGTCATAGCTGATCACATGTACAGCATCATGGCAGTTGTACATTAAACAGAGTCCAAGATGGCAGCTTCCTTGGCTGAAAATGATTATACTACCACTTTAATATAATTTCTGAAGTAATTTTCAATCTTTTTAAATCTGCAGCTTTCGTTGAATTAATATATGGTGATTGTGCAATGAAGGTCATTGTTCAGTCACTATAGTGTGACAACACACTGACCTTGTCTCCCAATTGAGCTGCTGTGTTGTCACCCTGTCACATGGGTTTTCCATGTAGATTACAAGTGACTGTTTCAGCACACACAAGGCAGGCATAGTCCACTATTGTACCATTAGGAAACCGCTCTAAAGCAAGAAGGGACTGCGGCAGATCAGAACCACTGAGATGCCACAAATAATGGAAAAAAAAATTAAAATTAAAATAAGTATTTTCGAAAATGAAAATAATATGCAATTTTTATTGATACACAGTGCCTTAAAAACTCAATATCATTCAGTTGTCTTCTTTAATCTACACATTTTATTTGTTCCTAATAAGGATCTTCATTCGGTGACATCTTACAGAGATCACTGCCAGGTATGTGCATTTGACTATTTGGATTTTTTATAAATGTAAAATCATGGAACATTACAAAAGCTTTGCCTCTTATGTGTTTATTTGGCCATTTTGTGGTCTCATTGAAGTACATTACAAATGGTCGATGTCCTTTGGTGGTGTATTGCCTATATGGAGCCATAATATTGATCCTGTGACCGCTTCCTGTCAGTTAGGCTTAATGGATCCTAATGAATGTGAATGTAGCCCACAAAACAGCTGCTGTATTGTTTTCTACTTACTTATTTCATGAAATATTTAAAAGGCTTCATTAGTCAGAAAGAAAAGACAGTTTCAAGCTGTTTCACTGTCACACTTTTAACATTACCTGAGAAAAAACATTGTTAGATTGTACCGTTATAGAGACACTCAGAGAGTTGACAGATTTTTCGAAAAGCATACCAACAATGAGAGAATACATTAATGTTAGCATTTTGTTCTGCAAACAATAGTTTTCTTAAAAATGTCTGATTCAGAATATATTACATATTGGCATTAATTTACTAAAACTGGAGAGTCCAAAATTTTGTGCAGTTGTGGATGATAGCCAATCAGCTTCTAACTTCAGCTTGGAAAGCTGATTGGTTTCCATGCAGAGCTGCACCAGATTTTGCACTCTCCAATTTTAGTAAATCATCTGCAGGTCTGCCCAGTGCTGAGAGTTCGGTTAGGAGGAGATTTACACTATAGTCTGTGTCCCCATGCTGTAATGGGAGGCGGATCTTCCATGAATCAAGATGTCAATATCATGTGACCTGGCTAGCTCAGCTCAAGACAGGAAATGTTCTCTCCAGCAATAGAAACCAAACTGAGCATGTGCAGCGCAGCAGGACTAACCTGCCTGTGTATTATCTAGCCTTGCCCAGAGTGACAGTGTAGGAGGGAAGGATCTGTGCATACAGGATAAAAGAGCCTTTCTACACAATGCAGAAGATTAACCCCTTAAGTTGCACAGTGAGTATAACAAGCATGCTATTCCACATATACAGACTGATTTTACTTGTGTGGGTTTAGCAACACTTTAAAGTAGATCTAAACCCAGTTGCTAATATCTTATGTAAGGTTTAATTTGATAAGTTGTTTTCAATCTCTCTAAATACTTTTTATTTAGTTAAAGTGGATCTTCACCCACCATGTTATCATCCCTTCTCTCCACCCATCCTCCAATCCTCTGCACAATTTTTTTTTTACATTCTTTTTTATTTACTTTTTTTTAAATGAAATTGTCCAGCCCCGTCGCCCCCTTGCATGTCATTCGCCTAGGCGAATGATGTACACTGTTCCCCCTTTGCCTTCCGGGATATGAATGTCACGTATCCCAGCACGCAAAGCCTTTTATTCAGTAAAAGGGGAGGGGGTGGGCCTAGCTGTGTGTCACCAAGAGGTGTGCTGGATGAATCCGGAACAGCTGGCAGCCTCCCAATGGCATCACATCAAAACATGGCGGCGTGGGACCAAGGGCTGCCAGAAGAGAGGAGGATCTCTGCTGGACAACGCTGAAATCAACTGGGTGGGTGAGTATCTAAAATGTGCTGATCTCACCACCATGAAAGTAGGGGTTATTAAAAAAAATTGAGGGTGGGGAGGGTGAAAAAACACTTTAGTTCCTGGTGATCCTGCCATGGTTGTCCTTGTTTAGGCACTTCCTATTAGGGTTTGACAACTGTCTCCCAGTTGTTATCCTTTCGTTATCACCCTGTCACATTCTCCTCTGGTGGAGACTACAAGCTGCCATGCTGACACACAAGCACAGTCCACTATTGCACTATATCAGAAAGCCTGTCAGAGCAATAATAGGCAATGGACATGGGAGCATGTACAAATAAAAAGGAAGTGTCTGAAAGAGGGTGGATTAGATAAGCAGCACTGAGATGGGAAAACAAATGAAACAAAGATAAAACAGTATTTTATTAAAATAACATAGCAATAGTTTAGGATACTTAGTGCTTATTAAGCAAACTATGGTGCACAAAAAAGTGCAGCAGAGGGGGACCCCTTGGACTTTTTAGGCAGAAAGAAAATGTTATATAATAGAGTAGAATGTGTATAGGTTAAAAGGCGACAATGCCACTTTTATTCATACAAAATTTAAAAGATGGACATGTATGTAATACAAAAACACTTAATCTACATATGTAGTGAGTACTCAACATCAGAAAACTGCACTCTGGGAACTGCCAGAGACATCTATGGTCAGTCCACAAGAGCTGCTAGATAGCTTCCCAACATGTTTTGGAATGATATTCCTTCTTCAGGGAGACTTGAATACTAGATCCTTTTCTAGAATGCAAATACAATTATATATCAGTCGATAAAACATAAAAAAACTACATAGGATATCAACTATATAATATGTCATAGTATAAATGGTATATTATGCAGCAAGCTGGTCAATAAGTGATTACTTACAGAGATCAAGAGAAACAGACATGCAAACGGACATCGGCCAAGACACCATTAAGTGTCATAATGGTAACAAATGTAGCTGTGGTGATACAAGTACATCAGCACCACAAGAAGTTAATCCAAACCAAAGGCTAGTGGCAATATATAGCTTTAAGGTAAGCAATACTAGCTAAGTTAGCAAAGATGTAAGGTGATGGATGTATTCATAATTACTTGAGGTACATTTAAATGTCCATGAAACAAGCCATCAAGTATTTACCATCAGCCAGTGTCATAAGGGGTGCACACACAGCCACGGGGATGCCCCAACAGAGGCTGCTCACTCCGTGGTTTAAATGTGTGCATCCTCACTAGGTGGGCCAATCATGGCCCGTAACTAACACTATCCATGGGGCCAAATGGAATCCCCCGCCGCGATTGGCGAGGGATAACAGGTCAGGGGCGGACCCCTGAGGTGGTGGCGCAAGGTGCAACCATGCCCCAAGGGGTGGAGCGTTGTTCTGCATCATTGGCGTGTATTGCCCACCATGCTAGTGAGCCGCGATACGGGCGGAAGTGAGGCCCCCGAATGCATCAACAGTAGGACGCCCCAGCGGGAGGAGATGTGCTCATCACCACCACTGGAACTACAACCATTAGTGACACACCGGTGGGCCCACACGCTGGATGATCCATGTGCTGGCCCAGATGTGGCCCGCAATGCCCCCTAGCAGCTAGGGGGGCATTGCGGAGGGTGATGCATCCACCGGCTCCAGCTCCTTCGGATCCTCCATCGATCCATGTTTTTTTTTTATGTTGGCGTATGTTGATCTATGTAACTGTCACTTACTGATAAGCTTGCTGGATAATATACCATTTACACTATGGCATATTAGATAGTTGCTAGCCTATGTAGTTCTTTATGTTTTACCTACTGATATATAATTGTATTTGCATTCGAGAAAAGGATCTAGTATTCAAGTCTCCCCTGAAGAAGGAATATCATTCCGAAACATGTTGAGAAGCTATCTAGCAGCTTTTGTGGACTGACCATAGATGTCTCTGGCAGTACCCAGGGTGCAATTTTCTGATGTTGAGTACTGGCTACATATGTGGATTAAGTGTTTTTGTATTACATACATGTCCATCTTTTAACGTTTGTATGAATAAAAGTGGCATTATTAACCTATACACATTTCGACTCTATTTTATAGCGTGTTCTTTCTGCCTAAAAAGTCCAAGGGGTCCCCCCCTGCTGCACTTTTTTGTGCACCATACATATATTGCTTGTCAGGATGTGGCAGTTCTATACATCCAGCCCCAACATACCAACCACCATTTTTATTAAGCAAACTACGTGTAAATCAGTTATGGCTTAATGTAATATCTTCAGGACAAACAGAAAGTATAAGAAGAAAGACTGGTAAACACAAACAATATTTACAAACTAGCCTTGACATGTACAAATGTCTAGGAAGAGACCTGCTTAGCCATCAAATACATGGAAGAAATCCTAGATGATCATGTTAGCATGCATCCATTGTCTCTAGCATGCGTTACCACCGACGCGTTTCAAGGACAGACCCTCTTCATCACAGCCTTTGAAATGAGTCAATGGTGAAGCATTTAAGGCCCACAAATGAACAAAAGGGATATCCATATGCATACATTACTTTAAAAACTGCTAGCTGTGCAGCTATTTTAATAAGAACATACTGATTCTGTAGTAGTAACATCCCTTTTTGTTCTGCAGGACGAGAGTTCATTCCCAAGGTTGTTGTCTGCCCAGAGACTTAATCCCCGATGGTGCTTCCTAGACGGTACGTTGATATGTGTGTGTAAAATCGTGTCAGTGGCATACGTGTGTTAAGCTAACAATACAGGGTGGGCACAATACAAAGGTCCTGGGTATCTGCCTGACTTGCAGCTAAAGGGTTGATATACTAAAGGTACATAGACTGTGCACTTTGCAAAGTGCCATTGCACCGTGCAAGTGCAGTTGCTCCAGAGCTTAATGAATGAGCAGAAGCTCTTCTGACCTCCATCATCCAATCATGTGCAAGCAAAAATGCTGTTTATTTTATTTCCCTTGCAAGTGATTGGGTGCTCTTTGCAAAGTGAAGCTTTACCTCATCTACTAACTCTAAATCCATCCCTAAGTCTTAACCCCTCTGAAGCTAAGACAACCCTCTGTCATTTAACTGGCAGCTGAGACACAATTTTTGTGTTAAAACCCCACTTAAATCTTCAGAAAAGGGTACCCTTCTAGTGGTACCTGCACTGCATGGGTTAAATGGTTTAGTTTTTAGAGGACAGAGGAATAAAATGTAATACTTGCCTTACTCCTAGCTCTGGCAGGATTCTACCATGTTATGCCATCAATCCTAAAAGTGTCTTCCCCTTAGTGCCCTGGCGCCATTAGCTCTGCTTTGTATGTGCGGGCCTGCCATCCTCATGTACCCGCACCCAGAGCACTGGAGACAAGAGGACAGTGCCAGAGCCTTCGCGGAGTGAGGAACAAGGGAAGTATTGCAGCTTATTCCTCTACTTCTAGACTTAACGAGCATTTAACCTGTAAATTAGGTTGGGCACTGTAAGGGAAGTTTAGCTTTAACTGAAAGAGGGCAGGGCTTAATTAATTCTGGGTGTGTGTTGACTCACTTAAAGTATATCTGCACCTATGGAGAGCAGGCATGGCATCTATGTAGCTCCAGCCTCCTGAAAGCTACAGCAACACATCAGAAGCCCATACTCACCCAATGGCAGGTTTAAAACAGAGTTTTTTTTTGCGAACTATTGCAAATACATGTGAATGGTTATGAAGCTTTCACAGGGTTAAATTAGTACTAGAATCACAATCATTACCTTGAGAGTATTAATCACTGACTCAAAAACTATTAATATTATTGAAATATTTTTTCTTGCACTGTGTTAACATAGACATTTCTGGCAATATCCTTTTTATCCAATATGTTTCTCTCATACAGCTACCTCTGCTGACCAGTTCTATCGTATAGACAGATCTCAGGTAAGTAAGCCTAATTTCTTTTGATTTGTATCAGAAGTAACCAACCACAGAATAATCTTTCTATACCCTACATTCACACATATGCGTTTTAGTGCATTTTGCAGTTTACAGAAACTCACTACAGTCCATTTAACATGGTTTCCTACAAGTTCACATCAAAGCGCGGGTGGTGCGTTTTTGGAAAGGGTCTGGAACCTTTTTCTCCTATCGTTCACTGACAGACGCAGCTCTCCATTACGTTAGGGTGACCACATTTCCAAACTGCCATTCAGGGACATTTTGGCAAGGACCGGGGGGGGGGGGGGGTGTTGACAGCGGGTGATTTATCAGGCGAATGGCTGGTGTTATCATTATATGGCGTCAGGATGATCAAATCACATTATTTATTTCTATTACTACTTTGTAATATATAATGAAATTGTTCAACTCACCATAATGCAGAATTAGTGGGAACCCTGATCTTGTCACTTGCCACCAGATGCAGCGTGTCACTTGCCACCGTCGCCTGCCACCAGATGCAGTGTGCCACTTGCTACCCGCAGCCTGCCACTAGTCTGACACATCGGATCCCTGGGAAGGTGAATGCCCCTCCTGCCGCTGGCTGCAGATGTCTCCTCCCAGTGCCAGTGCGGCCCGGGGGTTGGGGACCCCTGCAGTAGAGCATGCTGGAGCTGGCCCGGAGAAGATGGAGCAAGTGGGTGGTAGTGGTGTCACTAGGGTTGGTGTCAACCCCCCCCCCATCAAGTATAGTCCCACGTCAGTATAGACCCCCTTCACAAGTATAGCCCCGCCTCAGTACAGACCCCCCCACAAAGTACAGACTCTTACCCTCAGTATAGACCCCCCCTCAATACAGACTCCCCTACCAGTATAGACCCCCTCAGTACAGACCCCCCCCCACTAAGTACATACCCCCCGCAGTATAACCACCGTGACCCTCCTCTGTAGACGTCGGTCGCCGTCCTCCCCGTAAGTGGAAGGGTCC
>BLSH010120191.1:435670-446734 GCA_018402905.1 Glandirana rugosa
CCCCTCTCCAATTGTGCTAATAGGGAAGTAGGGGAGGGAGGGGTTGGATATGTGCTGGGGCCGGGGGGGGCGCTTTTCAACAGCAACAGACCTCAGATGAGCGTGGAAAATGCAGAGCGGTGTCCCTCCTCCGGCTCCTGTGTAATGATGTACACAGCAGAGGAGGGGGAGGCGGCTTCAGTCCACTCTGCTGTAGGCAGGGAGGGAGGGAGACAGCAGGAGCAGAGATCACAGTGCAGGGCCAGCAGTGTCGTTGGAGCTGCTGCCCCTTCTGACAGCCTCGTCCATGGTGGAGTCACTCTGGACTCTGGAGATTGTTTGGCGCGGAGGAGGAATAGGAAGTACACTTTGCACGCCGGGCTTTCTTGACGTCACTGGTTGCTAGATGCTAGGTGGCTCCAGCAACCAGTTAACAGAGTCTCAGAAGAAGGCAGAGCGGAGCGCCTGCGCTATGGCAGGGTTTGCTCACTGACAGTTTCATTCCGGGACATTGTATTGTCCCGGAATGAAGGTGCCTGGGACCCGGGACAAACCTGCCAGATGCGGGATTGTCCCGGGCAATCCGGGACACGTGGACACCCTACATTACGTGTGGGGTTTATGCTGGTCTCACTAGGAGTTAACTAGGCAGGGAAAAGAAACAGCTGGCCCCTCCCATGGGGCCGTCCTCTCTTCCCACATAAACCCCCTCCATAGAATAGCTCACCAGTTTCAATGCCTAGTTTGCAAGGAGTTGACCTGGCTTCCCTTTAGGGGAATTTGTGGTCCTGTTTGTGACCATTTTTTATTTTTAATTTCCTTTCTTTTTATTTGACTTCTATCAAGAATTGATCTGCTATCAAGAAGCCGGTTGGGGCATAGAGGGTCCATGGGCTCTGTACTTTCCCCGACCTGGCCAACCGATGCGAGCCAGTCCCGACGTATGGGGACCCGCCGCATCGTGCCCGTTCCGTGCGGGCGGCCTGGGGTGACCCCCACTTGCGCCCAGCCCCGGATGCGATTCGGGAAGGGCGATTTTCTGGCCTGCAGCATACCGCCCAAGAAGGGGCGGAAGGTCTGCGACTGGGTGGCTACCCACAGCACTCGTCGGAGTGGTGAGTAAGAGTTCCTGCCTTCCCCCTGTTTTTAGGGGCGGAAAGGGGGACCGCAAAAAAAAAAAATTTTCTTGCCGGGTAGCCGCTGGTGGAGCGCGTGGAGCTCCTGTTCACCCCCCGCGCCCCCCCTTCCCTCCTGCACCGCACCAATCGTCTAGGCCGTTCGTATCGTCTATTCGCCGCCATGCGGCGATCGACCGCCATTTTGCGGCGGACCGCCACCATTTTGCCGTAGCCGCAGACATTTTGGGTCTATGGGGCTTTCCCTCTAGCGCTCAGAGCAGCCGTTTGCGGTACTACACGTTCCCTGAAGGTGTTTTTTGGCCTCTAGTGTTTAACGGCGGCCATTTTGACTGCATGCCTCTGCTATACACGTGTGTGCAGCGTTTCCCTTCTCTGTGGAACGATGGTGATTTGGCGGCGCGGCTCTTCTGACGATCCTCCAGGGTTACAGGCAGCGGAACAGCAAGTATAGCTGGGCTCCCCTGTTGGTGCTGGTGGCGGTGGGTGCAGTCCTCCTGGGTTCCCTGGTGCACTGTGGGGCGGTGGTGTGCGGCAGTGTGGGGGTGCCTCATTCTTTTTTAGTCCCCTGTGTGTCACTAAGAGTTTTCTGGGGGAAAAACAATGGCAGATCTCACTGCTGAACCTGCTGAGGTGGCATCAGCGGCGGCGCAATCTGCGCAAGGGGCATTTTTGGACCAGCTGCGGGCGGTCTTTAGCAAATTTCTCCCCCGGGCGGAGGTCGCCCAACAGGCCCCCAAGAAGCGTCCCCCTCCTCCTCTTTGTTCATCAGGGGAGGATTCTGAGCCGGAAGTGGCCTCAGGGGTCTCAGGGACCCCAGTGGACCTATCTGAGGGAGAACTGGGCCCATCGGACGGCGAAGATGATCAGGGGGAGGCGGCTGCGCGCGAAAAAGCTTTGGTTGCTACCATTATCGCTGGCATTCGCACTAAGCTGCGACTGGGTCAGGATGGCGAATCGCAGTCTGCTGCGTATGTGTGTGGGTCCTCTAGGCCCCCTAGGGCCCCCAAGGCTTACCCCTACAATGATTTTTTTGATCATTTTCTTTATTGTGAATGGTAGCGTCCACAGCACTCTTCTTTGCTGTCAAAACAGTTCGCTGCTTGCTATCCCTTTGAGGAAAGCTTTTTGAAAAAATGGGAATCGTCTGTGGTGGACCCACCGAGAGCTCGCCTTAGTAAGGCAACAACCATTCCTCTGGAAGGGACTCCTTCTTTTAAGGATCCCGCTGATAGAAAAACAGAGGCGCTTTTAAAGTCGCTGTTCCTGGTTGCAGGTTCCGCGGTACGACCAGCCCTGGCGTCCGCCATGGCGGCACAACATCTATCCGAGTGTATGGAAGAGCTCCTGAAGGATCTGGAAGACGGTCGCCTGATGGATGCGCCGCAGAGGGCTGAGTTTTTGCTCCAAGGGTTCAAGTACCTTTGTGATGCGGCTGTTGATTTACTGCCAATGTTATCCAGAATAACGATTTTTGCCGTCATACTTAGATGGATACTTTGGTTGCGTTCTTGGTCTGGGGACCACGCTTCCAAAAAAGGTCTTGCTGACCTCCCTTTTCAGGGTGGACGTCTATTTGGTCCACGTTTGGATGAGATTATTAGGGACTTCACGGGGGGTAAGAGTACCTTCCTTCCAGAGCCCCGCAGGCGTGAGTTTCGCTGTAGACAGGGGCCCCCTCCCTCGGGTCAGAAGAGGCTTTTTCGCGCCCCGGGCGCAGCAGGTAAAGGGACCCGCCCCGGTAAGGTCGCTGCAAAGGCCGGAAGACGGCAGTGGCAGTGCAAAACCGAAAAGGCGGAGGACAAGTCCTCCTCAGCCTGATGAGTTGCCCCCACCCAGTTTTCGGGTGGGGGGACGTCTTCTGGGGTTCGCAGGCCGGTGGCTGGCTCACATTTCCGACCGTTGGGTCCGGGAAGTGGTGTCCACCGGGTACAGGATAGAGTTCAACACTACCCCCAGACAGGTTCTTCCCATCGAATTTAGGGCTCCCGCAGGAACGCCGAGAGACCCTTTTTGGGGCTGTACAAGCACTCTCAGACCAAGGGGTGATTGTGCCAGTGCCTCCAGAAGAGAGGTTTCGAGGGTTCTACTCAAATCTATTTGGGGTTCCCAAAAAGGGGGCGGGGTTTGGCCCTTACTGGACCTGAAGGCCCTGAACCGGTATGTCAGGGCGCGGAAATTCCGGATGGAATCTATCCGCTCGGTCGTGGCCGCCCTTCATCAGGGGAATTTCTGGCGTCTCTGGACATCAGGGATGCGTACCTCCATGTACCCATTCATCCACGACATCAGCGATTCCTGCTCTTTGCGGTGGGAGACCTCCATTTTCAATTTGTGGCACTCCCCTTTGGCCTGGCCTCGGCACCTCGAGTTTTCACAAAACTGCTAGCCCCGGTGTTGGCGTTGCTACGACAGTGAGGCATTGCTGTAGTAGCCTACCTAGACGACCTGCTCCTGCGAGCGGAGTCTGCCTCGGCTCTGGAGGAGAATGTGGAAATCACAATGACCTCACTGCAGGACTTCGGCTGGTTACTAAACCTGCAGAAGTTGTCGGTATCTCCATCCCGTCGCCTGGAGTATCTGGGTTTAATTCTGGACACAGAGCAGGCGAAAGTGTTCCTCCCTCCGGCCAAGTTGCTGTCTCTGCAGTCAGCAGTGTGCACCCTCTTGTCGCACCGTCGGTCTTCATTGCGGTTCTGTATGCGGGTGCTGGGGCTCATGGTCTCGTCGTTCGAGGCGATACCATTCACCCAGAGTCATACTCGTCTCCTTCAGCGAGCAATTCTGGCTCGGTGGGACAGGTCCCCTTGGTCATTGGACCTTCTGATCCGTCTGAGCTCCCAGACCAGGGCATCTCTGACCTGGTGGCTTCGGGACTCGGCCCTGATTCAGGGGAAGTCGTTCCTGCCCCTTTAGTGGGTGATCATCACCACGGATGCC
The DNA here is from genome assembly GCA_018402905.1 of Glandirana rugosa. NCBI lineage: Eukaryota > Metazoa > Chordata > Amphibia > Anura > Ranidae > Glandirana > Glandirana rugosa. The sequence continues at coordinate 439,726 of BLSH010120191.1, forward strand.
AGTCTTTCAGGCTAGGGAGGGATCCTGGGGCAGCTGTCTGCCCAGGGCCATTGGTTGGCACAGGAAGCTCGCCTCCCCATCAATGTTCTGGAGCTGAGAGCAATCAGATTGTGCCTTTTTCACTGGACAGTGAGATTGCAGGGTCGTCCGATTCAAATTCAATCGGACAATGTCACAGCAGTGGCGTATGTGAACCATCAAGGCGGCACAAGGAGTCCAGCAGCTGCGGCGGAGGCAGCTCTGATACTACGTTGGGCGGAACGTCCCGTTCCGGCAATTTCTCAGTCGCCAGACGCTGGACCAGGGAGAGTGGTCTCTCCACCCGGAGGTGTTCAATCAGATTTGCCACAGGTGGGGGACGCCAGACATGGATCTCATGGCGTCTCGATTCAATCACAAGGTGGAGACCTTTGTGTCCAGAACGAAGGATCCATTGGCAGTGGCCACGGACGCTCTGGTGGCCCCCTGGGGCTGTTACCACCTTCTGTACGCCTTCCCTCCGATAAAACTGCTTACGCAGAATAGTGGCGGAGGGGATACCAATAATCCTGGTGGCTCCAGATTGGCCTCGGCGCACTTGGTATGCCGACGTGGTGCACATGGTGGCAGACGCCCCTTGGCGGCTCCCGCTGCGAGACGACCTTCTATCTCAGGGGCCCATCTTGCACCCTGCTTTACCCTCACTGGTTTGACGGCTTGGCTATTGAGTCCCAGGTGCTAAGAGGCAGGGGAGTCGCTGACTCAGTGATCCCTATGTTGTTGAAGGCTCGCAAGTGTACTTCCTGCAAGATTTACCACCGCACCTGGAAGGCTTATATAGCTTGGTGCGAGGTGGAGGGTCATAACCCTCGCTCTTATGTCATGTCCAGGGTCCTAACTTTTTTGCAGCAAGGCCTGAACAAAAAACTGGCTTTGAGCACACTCAAGGGCCAGATATCGGCTCTGGCGATTCTTTTTCAGAGACCTTTGGCTTCGCGTTCGTTGATTCGTACCTTTGTACAAGGTGTGCGACATGTGGCACCTTGGGTGAAGGCTCCGTTGGCTCCGTGGGATCTGAATTTGGTGCTTTCTGTACTTCAGAAACCGCCATGTGAGAATATCAGGGATATTTCCTTACAATTGCTGTCGCAGAAAGTGGCCTTTTTAGTTGCCATCGCTTCCGCCAGACGGGTGTCTGAAATAGCAGCACTATCATGCAAGTCTCCCTACCTGGTCCTACATAGGGACAAGGCGGTCTTGCGACCATCTCCTTCATTCCTTCCGAAGGTGGTTTCTTCCTTTCACATTAATGAAGATATTGTTCTTCCTTCATTGTGCCCTCGTCCATCGCATCCAAAAGAGATTGAGTTGCATACTTTGGACGTAGTGAGGGCCTTACGAGTGTACTTGGCTGCTCTACAGCTTCTTTTCGAAAAGCTGATGCCTTGTTTGTCAGAGGGTCCGTGCAAAGGGTTGGCGGCCTCGTCGGCTACGATTTCTCGTTGGATCAGACAGACCGTGACCCATGCGTATTCTGTTCGGGGCAAGGTTCCCCCTTTTCCGGTCACGGCTCATTCTACCCGGGCTGTTAGCACTTCCTGGGCTTTTAGACACCAGGCTTCGGTGTCACAGGTGTGCAAGGCGGCCACTTGGGCCTCGGTTCACACTTTCACTAAGTTTTATAAAGTTGATGTATTTGCATCTTTGGATGCTGCTTTTGGCCGCAAAGTTTTGCAGGCGGCAGTGTAGGCGCGTCTGGCGCCTCCTTAGAGGTTCTGTTGGGTACTGTTGTTAGCGTTTACCCACCCCTCTTTTTGACACAGCTTGGGGACATCCCCACACGTAATGGAGAGCTGCGGGTTCTTTTCATGTGACAACACTGAGGAAATGACACTTTGCTACAATGTAAAGTAGTGAGTGTACAGCTTGTATAACAGTGTAAATTTGCTGTCCCCTCAAGATAACTCAACACACAGCCATTAATGTCTAAACCACTGCCAACAAAAGTGGGTACACCCCTAAGTGAAAATGTCCAAATTGAGCCCAATTAGCCATTTTTCCTCCCCAATATCATGTGACTCGTTAGTGTTAAAAGGTCCCAAGTGTGAATAGGGAGCAGATGTGTTAAATTTGGTGTTATCGCTCTCATTCTCTAACACTGGTCACTGGAAGTTCAACATGGCACCTCATGGCAAAGAACTCTCTGAGGATCTGAAAAAAATAATTGTTGCTCTACATAAAGATGGCCCAGGCTATCAGAAGATTGCCAAGATCCAGAAACTGAGCTGCAGCACGGTGGCCAAGACCATACAGCAGTTTAACAGGACAGGTTCCACTCAGAACAGGCCTCGCAATGGTCGACTAAAGAAGTTGAGTGCTCAGGGGTTGTCTTTGGGAAATAGACAAATGAGTGCTGCCAGCATTGCTGCAGAGGTTGATGGGGGGGGGGGGTCAGCCTGTCAGTGCTCAGACTATACGCCGCACACTGCATCAAATTAGTCTGCATGGCTGTCGCCCCAGAAGGAAGCCTCATCTAAAGATGATGCACAAGAAAGCCCACAAACAGTTTGCTGAAGACAAGCAGACTAAGGACATGGATTACTAGAACCTTGTCTTGTGGTCTGATGGGACCAAGATAAACTTATTTGGTTCAGATGGTGTCAAGCGTGTGTGGCAGCAACCAGGTGAGAAGTACAAAGACAAGTCTGTCTTGCCTACAGTCAAGTTTGGTGGTGGGAGTATCATGGTCTGGGGCTGCATGAGTGCTGCCGACACTGGGGAGCTACAGTTCATTGAGGGAACCATGAATGCCTACATGTACTGTGACATATTGAAGCAGAACATAATCCCCTCCCTTCGGAAACTGGGCCACAGGGCAGTATTCCAACATAATAACCCTAAACACACCTCCAAGATGACCATTGCCTTGCTAAAGAAGCTGAGGGTAAAGGTCATGGACTGGCCAAGCATGTCTCCAGACCTAAACCCTATTGAGCATCTGTGGGGCATCTTCAAATGTAAGGTGGAGGAGCGCATGGTCTCTAACATCAACCAGCTATTTGATGTCGTCATGGAGGAGTGGAAGAGGACTCCAGTGGCAACCTGTGAAGCTCTGGTGAACTCCATGCCCAAGAGAGTTAAGGCAATGCTGAAAAATAATTGTGGCCTCACAAAATATTGACACTTTGGGCCTAATTTGGACATTTTCACTTAGGGTGTACTCACTTTTGTTGCCAGCAGTTTAAACATTAATGACTGTGTGTTGAGTTATTTTGATGGGACAGCAAATTTACACTGTATTTACAAAAATGTGAGGGATGTACTCACTTTTGTGAGATACTAATATGAATATATATATATATACACTGTATATATATATATATATATATATATATGCATTGCACAAAGGCGCTATATAAATCCTGTATATTAATAATAATAGTAATGATATAGTACAGATATGATAAAGGTGAAGATTAAAGAGGACAATTGACAGTTGTTTTTTGTCTTCCAGGGCTATTCCATTAGGATATGATATCTTTGGTGGTTTTCTGACTATATATTGGTCCTCCACTTTTTCCTTTTTCTGCCACTTTGCAGGATTCTTAAGACACCACCTGCATGTACTTATTTTTATGTTGATCATATATGAATCATATGATGGGGAAATTTTCCAGCTGGCTCAACCTTTGTTTTTAATTGAAGGCTGGCTGTTGCCCTTCTGTAAAATCTTTGACATTGGGTACTCTGTTCCCCTAAGGAAGAGCTCATTGAAATGCGTTGGGTCATCACACACTTACCTCATATGGGTCTGGCATTTATTAAAACATCTCAGACCGTGTGGTCCATCTAGTTTTAATGCTCATTGCAATGTCAGCCTCTTGGTTTTATCTTAAAGTGTTTTTGTCAAACAATTTTGCATACAACTTTAAATATATTTTTATACTGTACCTTTGTGAGTGTGTGTTGTTTCCTTATTGTTTGTGCCTATAAAGTTCCTCCCACAGGTGGTTTTTTGGCATTGAGAATTTTGGAGATGTGGCACATTACAACAGTTCATATTTCCCTATAAATATGGAAAGGGCAGGCCGTGGACAGTCAGACTGGGGAGGAAAGAGCTAGTGCAGAAAAGCACAAAGACCAAAGGATGATTTTATTGGGTCTAAAAGAAAAAAAAGCTATGTAATGAAAACAAACAGTTTTTATTTTCTCATTAGCATGTTTTATGGGGGGCAGAGAAGACAAAACCTAAGCAGACTTAATGTTAGCAATAGAATATCTGACAGGAGGATCTCTTTAAGCATCTATCTAGCTTTGATTTTTTTTTAATTTTTTGAGACACAGTGGTGAACTTATCCTTAAGAACTCAGTGACTTTCTGTTTTGTCTACTCTCTTTGGGGAAAGCAGACAAAGCTCACAGTGGTCCATTCCCTTACTACCAAGGCAAATGTTATTGGATTTTTTACATTCCAAATGGCAAAATGTAATGAAGTGTGTGACCAGACAGCGGATAGAACTGGTTTGTGCTGTAATTGTTATTTGTCCGTCTCCACAGGAACATCTGCATTTTGTCACTGAGATTTCCCAGGATGAAATCTTTATTCTGGACCCCGAGGAGGCTAGGACGGCGCAAGGCAGTACTGGAACAGGGATGCCAGACCTGGTGGTGGAGCAGCCCTCGGGGTTAGTTTATTACATGTGGAATCATTGAGTCAATTCTTCAGAGTATAGGATGTACAGGATGGCAAAGAGGGACAATTAATTTACATGGGAACGGCACTGGCATAGCATAATTAGAATACTGCCACCTACTGACTGTAATCAGCCTCTATGCTGAGCACCGTTTCTGTGACATTGTGTAGTAATTGTATCTTATTAAAGAACAAAGGCTTTAAAAAAAAAATATGTACTAAAGTCACACTGTAGTCAAACATGAAACATCTAGTACAAGCAGGGAGAGCCCTGAGACAAAAAAGAAGACTTCTGGGGAGTTTATAGGTCTGTGGGGTCTCCTTAAAGCCTCGTAAACACGGTGCAATTGTCGTTTGACCGCACGTCCAACTTTTCCCAAAATCGGCTGTCCGTGATTTTGACTAGCGTACTGACGGGAGTAAAGTTATCGTTCGACAATTGCGAACGTTGTGACGTGCTACGAGCGTATAAAGAGGAAGTTCAGTTGAATGTGAATTGTGAATTACAAATGCAGGCTTACACGACCGAACACTTCCGGGTCATCCCTGGGTTCCAAACATGCATGTTTGTACTTACAACTTTTTGTTTGTCTAACTTCTGTAACAGACGAGCCGGAAATCAGACGACGCCTTGTCGGCAGACAAAAGTTTTCTAGTCTGCTCATACAACTTTTTGTAAATCGGCTGTCAAATGTAGCGTACTAACGGTTGGATTATTGTACGCCAGGCTGTCGTACGACAATTTTCATCCGATAATTGTATCATGTGTACGGGCCTTAACAGTGTTCATTTTTACATCAAATTTCGATTTAGTTTTAGTCAGTCTTTTCACTAAAATGCCATTTTAGTTTTAGTCGTACTTTATCCATCTGAATTGTATTAGATTTAGTCATATTTAGTCAACTAAAATCCCCAGTACATTTTAGTCGACTAAGATCAAATGGGCTGTAATGTGTTATTTAAGCATTTCTTTAGAATTGCCAAACTCATTATATACTCCTGGAGTAAAAATCTAATAACATGTTATTATTTATGGTATTAAAGTTTGAACATGCAATACAGACACAGATTTAGCCGTTGCGATATATAACATCTTTATAAATAAAACCACGTTTCATAAACAAAAATAAGTGCAACTTTAAAATATTAAAAAAAACAAAAAAACGGTAAAGTCTATTGGCTGTAATGCCATTATACATATTATCTGAATATGTTACTAACATTAACCACTTGCCCACTGGGAACTTAAACCCCCTTCCTAACCAGACCAATTTTTCAGCTTTCAGCGCTCTCACACTTTGAATGACAATTACTCAGTCATGCAACACTGTATCCATATGACATTTTTGTCCTTTTTTCACACAAATAGAGCTTTCTTTTGGTGGTATTTAATCACCACTGGGTTTTTTATTATTTTTTGAGCTATATATGAAAAGATACAGAAAATTTTGGGAAAAATGCATTTTTTCTGTTTCTCTTATACAATTTTGCAAATTAGTAATTTTTCTTGATACATTTTGGCCAACATTTATACTGCTAAATATCTTTGGTAACAATAACCCAAATCAGTGTATATTATTTGGTCTTTGTGAAAGGTATAGAGTCTACAAGCTATGGTGCCTTTCATTGAAAATTGAAAAATAAATGTGGAGAAATAAAGTTGTGTCCTCAACCAGATAAATTGGAGGCTCACCTCAGACTAAGACCCCTATGGGTCTAGTCGCACATATCGGAAGGGTGTGTAAATCCAAGTGGCTTGCCTTTTGGACTTGTGGTTGGAGTTCCTAATGTTTCACCGACAAAGTGTTAACATGCAAATAGAGAGCAAAACAACTCCACTAGTATAATAAGTACAACCAAGGGATAACAGAAGACAGAACCCCTCCTTAAAATGCACTCACATTTATTTACTAAAAGACATGCTCCGGTTTGTTTACAAGTGATCACTCCGTCCATTGAACGGAGTGATCATGTGGTAAAGGGCTGCTGTCATTGGTCCTTTACCACAATCCGTGATGCGCCGGGTCTTGTAAACCCGGCAAGCATGGACATGTACCTGGGCAACATGTAGGAAATCAAAGATCCCGGAAGGGGGGGGGTTGGGGCATCGGCGCCCCCCTTAAAAAAAATAAATCACCCCCCCACCCCACCACAGTAGTATCCTCTGCCATCCCCTCATCCACAGTAGTGTCCTCTGCCTACTTTCACATCATTCCCTCCCTAGTATTATACTATGCCCCCCCCCTCTGTAGTATCCTCTGCCCCCTCTGGTTACTGTCGTCGGGAAATGGTGTACTAGTGAGGCAAGTTACCTGCCTCACTAGTGAACATTTGTTTG
>BLSH010120191.1:447130-461146 GCA_018402905.1 Glandirana rugosa
CTCAGCCCCCCCCCCCCCAGTAGCGTCCTCTGCCAATCTATAGTTTTTTCCCTGTTGCTCCAAACACACAGCTGTAGGTAGATCTCTCCTACCTTACAGTGTCTGTACATCACAGAGGAGTGAGAGTCTGCACGGTGCTGGATGGAGGGCGGGACACGGAGCTGCTTTAGAGAACTTTTTATGTTATCAAGCTGATGATTGGGTGCTAGGACCACCTAGCAACCAATCATCTGCTAGTTAACTTGCAAAGATACCTAAAGCAGCTCTGGGTCCCGCCCTCCATCCAGCACGGCTTTGCCTCTCGCTCCTCTCTGCTACTGAACAGAGAGCAATGGCGCGGAGCCTGGGGGAAGCGTCGGCACACAGCCCGATCGCGATCGACAGGTAGCTCGCGATCGACGGGTTGCCAACCTAGGGTCTAAAAGCTTCGTCAGAAAGCTATCCTTACATGTTCAACATTTTTGTGTATACATAACTTTTTACTCTTTAAATTTAAAGTGAAACATTCAAAATAGAAAACAAAATGAAATCCTTGGAAGGTATAGGCTCGCATATTAAGCATGGGAAATATGGAAAATAGTCCCAGGAGAGGTAGAAAGAACCTGGGAGACAATTAAGTACCGATGGAATGGCATTTCTTTCAAATGTATCTATCAGTGTTCCAGCACATCTATGGAGTGATGATGATCACATGGCCCCATATGATTTAGTGAGCGGTTGTTTTTATAAATTTAGGAGCTATCTTATACTGTATCTTTGGAGTTAACCCATGGACCCCATATTTTGTTGAATTGCTTCATAAGTCATTTTATATAAAGTGATATTTGCATTAATTAAAGTTTTCCAGGCCGACATTGTGAGATAATCTCGTCTGATCCATTGAATTGCTATTAATTTGCGAACATAGAAGAATAGTAGTCTTAATAAAGTTTTGGTACTCATGCCCATTAAATCATCCTCAAGTATTCCCAGGAGTCCAGGTAATGGGCTACATATATTTGGGAGGTCAAAAGTGTCTGCAATAAATTGCATAACCTGCGACTAGATTGGCCTTATCCTACCACATTAAAATGCCACTTTAGTTTTAGTTGTATTTTAGTCATCTGATTTGTTTTAGTTTTAGTGCTATTTTAGCAGACTAAAATAGTGTTAATTTAGTCTACGAAAAATATTTTCATCAACAAAATTAACACTGCTCCTTAAAGTATATCTAAAATGTTTTTTTTTATACTTTTAAACAGGGCCGTCTTTAATATTGATTGGACCCTGGGCAAATATTTTCTTGCCCCCCCCCCCCATGCAAATTCACTTTCCACCTGCTCTGAGCCATACAATAAATAGCAACTAGACTCAAAATCAGTTTACTGAATCAGATCAGCAGTGATTTTGATTGGTTGCCAGAGGTTACAGCATATCATTACCAGTTACTGACTGGTTGCTAGAGGTTACAGCACACATTACAGCTCACTGATTAGTTGCTAAAGGTTACAGCACATGCTTTCTGCTTGTTTGGTTGCTAGAGATTACTGTACATCAATACTGCTCACTGATTGGTTGCTAGAGGTTACAGCACATCATCTCACTGCCTGCACACCACGGACTGGGGAGCGCAAATTCACTTTGCAGACACCACAGAAATGTGCTGCCCTTTAGCAGATACAAAGCAGTGGCATCAATTATTAATGACACCCTCACGCATGTGCTGACATGTGCTGTGAAACTTTGTCTCCCCAGTGGGCAGCATCCAGTATAGGTGATGGTGAATATAACCTCAGGGGGGGCATGATATACATATGAATGCCACCTTTGTTTACATATCAGCGCAGCTGGCCGCCCCTATTTATATATGAATGCCGGTTATTTACATGTAAACATAGGGTCTGCAGGTGAGTCATCTGTACACAACAACAGGGCAGAGTTGGGCAGCTTTAGTAGCAGCACTTAGATATCAGGACACAGCACAGGTCTAAAACTTCAAGGGACAAGGGAATTTAAACCAGGAAAGTTGGCAAGTATGAGGCAGCTGCTCTGGGCCCCACAACAATGACAGGGCCCAGGGCAGCTGCCCCTTTTGCCCTGCCTTAAAGGCGACCCTGCTTTTAAATAAAAAAAGAGTTGCTTAAAAACCTTGTTGATTTTTACAGTTAACTGTGCCCACACCAGGGACATTCACTATCATTATGTATTTGTCCATGTGACCGTTGCCATCTGAACAGAAAGTGACAGGAAATCAAATCCAGTTATCTTGGAACACAACATACAGGGAAAGTCTTCCAATAAGGACGCTTATTATGGTTACAACACACTTGTGCTGTGGTAACGTGGGTTTTTCCACACATCTTGCTGCATTCAAGTGCAGTGCATTGTAGCACCATTGACTTTGATTAGCATCCAAAACTACCTAGCCATTGCAAAACAATGCATGTGTGTTTTAGTGCACAGCGACAAACAGATGTAAACCCTTTGTGAACAAAATGTTGCAGGTCCATTCAAATCTGTGTTGGCTGCTCATTCCAAATTAATGGACTGCCTTACTAAAATACAACTTAACATACAACAGTCTGTGGCCTAGGAGGGGATTTCCCCACACTTTGGAGAGATTTCTTCCTGCATCCTGTTATCTTTTTAAAACAAGAAGTGAAGGGAAATCACCCTTTTGCGACACAGAAATAAAAATGCAAGTGTTTTAGCATTCGCTTTACTTTTCAAACCTATAGAAAGGTTTCTCTTTTTACAGTTTAGCACCACAAGCACCTCCAAGCAGTTTGCTGCTTTCTGCAAATGGTTTGGACACGGAGAAAAAAGATTGTTTTTGATAGGGCTTGTTCAAGGCAGTGTTCAAATATACAGTACAAAATGCAGATTCAATAGGAAGTAAACTTTTTCACTTCTTATTATAATCTGTGGCAATATTCGGAAATTGCCTAGAAATGCTTCTTACAAGTGATTTGTAAAAAAAAAAAAGAAGTCTGTTTGGTTTCCTCTTCATCTCCTGTCTCATCTTATCCAATCACAGGTTGACAGAGTGGTGGACGCCAACATGTCGAAAACGTATAGTGAGCGACAGCTGTGTTCCAGGAAAGATGTCTCTACACAATGAGTTCCTCGACAGAGCACATGACTCCTCCCCCTCCAGCGCTTTGCCGTAAGACTTTTATGTAATTTATTATTCATTGTCACATAGGTGCAAGTAGACCTATAGCTGAGTAAGGCTCAATGCTTCATTAAAATAATAACTAAACGCAAAGCGTTTTATTTAGTTTTGGATAGAGTGGAGAGGGAGTAGAACACTTTTCAGTTTGTATTGCTGTCACCCTCTATTTGTTCTGTTTACTGTTATCATTTAAAATGAAAGTAAAAGAAAATCCGAAATTTTGGGTTGTCCCCAAAAATAGAGGGTAAATCTTCCAATAGGGACACTAGTTCTGGTGACTTGGGGATCCCCAAGGAATTCCCTTAATTTGCAGGAATTTCCTCCCACTGCCTGTTTGGCTTTGGGAACAGAAGTGAAGGGCATCTCCGGAAAAAAAAAATCTGACAGGGGTTATAACCCTTCCATACTCGATCCAAAATGAAAAAAAAAGTTTTGCCTAAAGTTCACCTTTCGTAACATGTTACATGTTACACCCATATTCAGTGTGTAACATGATATGAACGGACCGGCCCCCACACCTCTCCGATCCCCACTGTGGCAGCTAGTTGTGTTCTTCTCCCTTCTCCCTTCCCCACCCACAAAAAAAAGTGGCTGAGCAGGGCTTCGCCTGCCCAGCCACGTCACTGATTGACAGTGCTCTGTAAATGGAAAATGAAAAAGTCCGGCAGCCTTGGCTGCTTTCAGCTTGTAGTTTTCAATTAACAACTACATCGCTGTGGAGCGCCGTGGTAGTTCATTCATGCTTCCTGTCAGATTGTATGTGCTTACACATATGGGCAAGCAGCTACACTGGCAGATCTGCTGGAGACCTGCATGGCACCAGCGATATGCTGATCATTAGTGCAATTCTTTACAGGCTCAATAAAAAAAAATGTATGCACATTTTTTTACCTGCAAAAAAAATGTGCATTTATTATTTTTTTATTTCAGAAAGTGAACTTATCCTTTAAGAGAAGTTGAGTCCTATCAAAGCTGTTCCGAAAAAGGCAGGCAGAGGGAAAATGACTAGTCACGAGTACTGTATTGCCTGCGGTCTCCTTGCAGCTGATCTTTTCTCCATTACTGACTTACCAAGCCTTGTTCTGCACTTTGTCTCTGTGTGGTGACCATCTTGGAAGAGGCAGGACTTTGCTTGCTCCTATCAGAACTGTCCACCTTATTGCTGGTGATCTGTTGACTGGCCTGGTGGGGGATATTTAAGAAACAGAAAGCATACATCCACATAATGGATTAAGCAGAACCAGGGACGTGCATGCAGTAACAAGTTCTTCTCCAGCAAGGACAGAGATTAGAGACTTCACTAAATCTTCCTCCAAATCTGGTGAGACTAGCAGTCAGAGACAGCATTGCCTTAGATCTCACACTGCAGATATACAACTATGAGGCTGTAGGTACAGTTCTAGGTACCATTACATACCAGGTAATGCACTGCTATTATTTAGGAAAAATTTAGTGCAAACGCAGATTCTTTAGGTCCCTGCTTAGATATAATCAACAATTATACATGTTCCCTGTATCAAAACAAATTTTCACTTTTTGAGTTCATCTTTCATAGTCAGCACCTGTGTTGCGTGTTTACCCTCTATTATGAGTGTAAAGTGTATCACCTTATTAAGAACTACGTTTATTCTAAATGCCTAAGCTACATTCGTCCATTCTTCCAAAGCCCAACCAAAGCAGAACACGTTTCCTTGCTAACTGAACAGAAGTGTAGGCCTTGATCCTGTGCAGCAACACTATTAGAGACAGGGCTCTGATTTCAGGAAAATCACAATAAGCAATTTCAGTTCAGAAGAGGAGTCCAGCTCAATTTCACAGTCCAACCTTCTTCCCCAGAGAATGGACTGGCTGGGATTTTGTTTTATTTGACATTGTCAAAGTTGGCTGTTTATTTTTTTTGCCAATTTCTTGTGACCATGAGTAAAGAGATTAGCTCTATGAAACAATCTGGTATTACAGCTGGCATAAAATCGGAACTACCACTCCTTTTGATCCAGAAGAGGTGTGAGCGTTCTGGTGCTGAAAGGGTCCCTGAAAATTTTTGTCTGTGAACCGCTATCAGACACATCCTCAGGGCACCAAGAAAATGAGATTGTAATTGCCGGCATGCAGCAGAAAATTAATTATACGTTCTGCTTTTTAATCAAGCAAGCACTGCGTTAATTCTGTTTTATTTCAGGTGGGATCTGATTAGTCATGTCGATGATGTGGATAGGATAAGGTGGGGGGAGTGAGAGAGAGAGAAAAACCCCTTTACATAAGCACACCTGGAGATGTTAAAACACAACTTCAGACAGAGGTTTTTTTAATTTTGGATAGAGTTGGGGCTTGATTTCTGCTTGGCCACCTAGGCCATAGCCTAGGGCATCATGGGCAGCACATAGTCACCCAGGCCAGATAAAACAGGCCACTTTTGCATATATGGCTCACAGCCTGCTAGGCATACTGCCACAATTCAACATTCTTTCCTTAGCTACTATTCTGCTGTCCCACGGATAATTCAACACCTGCTCCAGGTAGGCTTGCTAGCTGTGTTATAAAGCTAGGGTGCATCCTCCCTCCTATAATAGTCAAACTAGCAGATAGTTTAAACCAGGGGTGGGCAACCTTTGAGAGGCAGAAATCTACCTGAATAACATGAAATAGATCAAAGATCACCAGTGTTCGACGCCCTTATTTTTTTTTAAATAAATTAACTAGCAAGGCTTAACTAAATAGTAAGGAAAACTTAGAAAAATATAATAAAACAAATGTAACTATAAAAATATAAACTTACACTACCTTGAGACTAGACAGTGCCAGTTAGTAGAGCAGTGGACAGTATCAGCAAGGAAGTGGACGGTGTGTGGACAGTGTCGGTAGGGCAGTGGACGGTGTCAGGAGAGCAGTGGACAGTGTCAGAAGGGCAGTGGATGGTGTCAGTAGAGCAGTGGATGGTGTCAGTAGGGCAGTGGATGGTGTCAGTAGGGCAGTGGATGGTGTCAGTAGAGCAGTGGATGGTGTTAGCAGAGCAGTGGATGGTGTCAGTAGGACAGTGGATGGTGTCAGTAGAGCAGTGGACAGTGTCAGTAGAGCTGTGGATGGTGTAAGTAGAGCAGTGGACAGTGTCAGTAGGGCAGTGGACAGTGTCAGCAGGACAGTGGATGGTGTCAGTAGGGCAGTGGATGGTGTCAATAGGGCAGCGAATGGTGTCAGTAGAGCATTGGACAGTGTCGGTAGAGCAGTGGACGGTGTCAGTAGAGCATTGGACGGTGTCAGTAAGGCAGTAGATGGTGTCAGTAGAGCAGTGGACGGTGCCAGTAGGGCAGTGGACGGTGTCAGTAGGGCAGTGGATGCTGTCAGTAGACGATGTCTGTAGAGCAGAGGATAGTGTCAGTAGAGCAGTGGACAGTGTCAGTAGTTTTTTATTTGTATTAATTTATTTTATTTTTTACAATTTTATATTATTTTTTACAACAATATTTTTTACAATTTTTTTAGGAGCCCCATTGGGGGATTATGGTGAAATATCAGGGATCTGAATAGACCCCTGATGTCTTATTTTTGAGACAGAGAAAGGGACAGAGATTCCCCAGTCAATTTCTCTGTAGCTGCACTGGACAGTGAATGAATGGGAAGTGCTCTGTGCTCTGTGCTGAGCAGCTTCCTGTCCATCCATAAACTGAAAAATAGCAAACACAGTTTACTATGCTACGGTTATAAATGGACACAGTGAGTGATCAGAAAAATAAGAGGCTGGTGAATTACATATTTACTGGGTCCTTCCCTCGCTCTCCATCCTGAAAATTTCCCTGCAAGGGGGACAGGGAGCACATGGAGCATCGGGCAGCTGCAAAAGGAGGAACAGGGACTGGAGCAGTGGCAGCAGGTGAAGTTTTAGGATGGGTGCTCCAGGTCCGTCCTTACTTTTTGACCCCTCCCACATCTCATAAGCCCCATCCCTTATATAATCCACCCACTCTGTCTGCTGTATTCCACCCATAGTGTCAGGAGTATACAGCTCAGCATCACAGGACAGGGTATACAGACCAGCATCACAGGACAGGGTATACAGCCCAGCATCACAGGACAGAGTATACAGCCAGCATCACAGATAGGGTATACAGCCAGCATCACAGGATATGGTATACAGCCAGCATCACAGATATGGTATACAGCCAGCATCACAGCGCATACAGCCAGCATTACAGATAGAGTATACAGCCAGAATCACAGGATAGGGTATACAGCCAGCATGACAGATCATGGTATACAGCCAGCATCACAGATATGGTATACAGCCAGCATCATAGGATATGGTATACAGCCAGCATCACAGGATATAGTATACAGCCAGCATCACAGGATATGGCATACAGCCAGCATCACAGATATGGTATACAGCCAGCATCACAGATATATTATACAGCCAGCATCACAGATACAGTTTACAGCCAGCATCACAGGATTGGGTATACAGCCAGCATTACAGATCATGGCAGAGGTGCCCCCCCTGGGAGGGCAGTTGGGACCTCAAAGCCCCGCACTTACCCCTTCTAGGAAGTGGGCTTTCCTTCTCCTCCTCCATCCGTGGTGTGGATCACGGCGCCGTGCATCCCCCTTCTCCTCCTACAAGATGTCCAAGAGGATCACCTGACCATTCAGCCAATCTAGAAACAGGTAACAAACCCACGCTCCCTGATTGGTGGAGAGGCCATTTAGAAAAGAGAATATTCATTTGCTTTTCTAACACGTAAGTGGGCTGCGAATGCAATGCTCTGCGCTCGTCTGCAATAGTCCACTCTATTTTGAAGCCTATTAGCGCTTATGGCTATAATCAGGTGCTTCAAAGAAAACCTCCACTGCTGTAATTCATGTGGCCGGTGTCCTGAAAGGGGCCAGACGCATGAATAGGGAGTGGCCGCGGCGGCCATGAATAGATTCAGTAAATCTATAGTCAGACAACAAGGTTAATGTGAAAACGAAAAAAAAAAATAAATAAATAAAAAGGGACTACACAGTCTTTTTCTGCCGTCACTTTTCTATGTTTCTATGTTTTTTTATTTTTCTATATTTCTGTGCATGAATCTATCCATTTAGCATAGGAAGTGGCGACGATAGAAATGGACGGGCCGCCCTGGACAGGAGGGGCTGCGGAGGCATCCCCTTTCTGGCGGGAGAGAGAGAAGAAGAGGTGGGTTTCAGCGGCTGCAGGAGGAAAAGGGATCGGTACCAGTAAATGCCCCCTCCCTCGTACCTCCTGTTCAAATTCTGGGGGTTGGCAAGGAAGAATCACAGTCTACCCGTCACCTACCCATGATCGACAGGTAGATCACAGTCAATGAGTTGCCGACTCCCAGTTTAAACATTTTAGAAAAAATGATTAATACCTTTTTGTTCTGTGGCTCTCCACTACTGATTTCTTGCCGAGGTGAGGATGACATAGGGATCCTTTCTGCTGCCTCCTAGGATGTCCACATCACATATCCCAGGAGGCAGTTTTAGTAAGGGGAGCATGTGTGCCACAAGGTTCCTCACGTATGCAGACATGCTGCAGCCTGTGACAGGTTTCACATGCCTAAAACCAGGGACATGCCGCTGGTCTCTTCCAGGTATTTGTGGCCTGGCATAGACCTGTTACATATCTGTTCATGCGTGGGATATTTCAAAATGTTGGCATGGAAGCAGAGTGGCGCAGGAAGAACTTTGGCTGCAGGGAAGGCAATGCTGGACTCCATTCATATGTTTTTTAGTTTCAGTACAGGTACAGTTTTTCAGATTGTGAGGATTTACTTAAACCTAGGCTATGTGATGTTCCTCTTTAATGTGTATGTATGTGTGCTTATGTTTATGTATATGTGTGTTAAAATGTATGTTAACATGTATGTGTTTTTCTGAATGATAATGCGTATGTATGCAT
Organism: Glandirana rugosa; assembly: GCA_018402905.1. Lineage (NCBI taxonomy): Eukaryota > Metazoa > Chordata > Amphibia > Anura > Ranidae > Glandirana > Glandirana rugosa. The sequence goes on from BLSH010120191.1 coordinate 456,184, forward strand.
GTGTGTGCTAATGTGCTGTATGTACGTGTGTAAAAGTGTGTGTGTGTATGTATGTATGTATATGTGTGTTTGATACTGCACCCCAACAAACATCTACTATGTGCTGCAGTGACTGTTGATATCGATTGTGGCTCTGCGGATATGTTTCCCATTGTCTCACTATGATATTGATCGTGGCTCTGTGGACATGTTTATGGTTGTTTTAATATAACATTGATTGTGACTTTGTGGACATGCTTCTGGTTTTCTCTCTCTAAGACTGATTATGGCTCTGTGGACATTTCTGGTTGTATTTTTATGATTGTGGCTCTGTGGACATGTTTCTGGTTTTCTTACTAGTATACTGATTGTGGCTTTGTGGATGTTACTGATTTTGGCTCTGTGGATGTGTTTCGGGTTTTCTTACTAGTAAAGTGAATGTGGCTCAGACGTTCCTGATTGTGGTTCCAAGGACATGTTTCTGGATGCCTTGCTGTGATATTGATTGTGGCTCTAAGGACGTGTTTCTGGTTTTCTCGCTATAATACTGATTGTTCCTCTGCAGATATGTTTCTGGCTGTTCAGGATGATTATGGCCCTGCAGACATGTTTCTTGTTGTTTCATTATAATGTGGACATATATGCTTTATAATGATAATTTATTGAAACATTATTATTCCTTGTGTACATTGGTCCCGCAATTAGTCTTTTTTTCAATACAAAAGTTTAAAGAATATGTTAACCCAACACTTCATATTTCTGATATGTGCCTGCTGTACCATTTAGTTATATGAAAAAGTATCCTGTTCTCTTTGTATTGCTTCTTTTGTGTGAAATCCCTAGCGATCCAGTAAGTTCCCCTGCTTTCCCTTTTTTAAAACTGACCACTCAAGCACACAAGCATGAGAGCCCAGTCTGGTCAGTTCTCTAGCTATACTCTCCTCCAATGATTAAACTTGTCCTGACACCCCCCCCCGTCCTGGCACTGCCATTTACTGGGGGGTCTGGTGTTCTGCTGTTTTTCTCCCCCCCCAGATCTCCTTATGCACCTGAGAACAGAGGGTGTGTGATCAAAAAATGTATTTATAATGATATATATATATATATATATATATATACAGTATATATATATATATATATATTTATACAGTATCCCACAAAAGTGAGTACACCCCTCACATTTTTGTAAATATTTTATTATATCTTTTCATGTGACAACACTGAAGAAATGACACTTTGCTACAGTGTAAAGTAGTGAGTGTACAGCTTGTATAACAGTGTAAATTTGCTGTCCCCTCAAAATAACTGAACACACAGCCATTAATGTCTAAACCACTGGCAACATAAGTGAGTACACCTCTGAGTAAAAATGTCCACACTGGGCCCAAAGTGTCAATATTTTCCCTTTCCAGTTTCATATCAGAGCTCAATAATAATGTTAGGGGAATTGAGCTTAAATATGAGGCAAGCCAGCAAACTATTAATTTCTTGGACTTGAAGATTAGGGGTGAGGAAGGTCCACTTTTGACCTCTACGTTCTTCAAGGCGACAGATCGCAATTCCTATATTTCAAAAGATAGCTGCCATCTTCCAGCTTGGCTTAACTCTATCCCAAAAAGTCAGTATATGCGGATAAGGAGGAATTGTTCGATAATAGAGGATTTTAAAGATCAAGCCAAAATTTTGACCACTAGATTTCAGCAAAAGGGTTATGAATGGAAGGCTCTTAATGAGGTTTTTCTGGACGTTGAAGCCAGAAATAGAAATGACCTGCTTACTGAAAAACCATCACAGGAAGGGGAAATCGATAAGTCCCTCGTACCATTTGTAACAAGTTTTCCACTCAACACAAAGTAATTAAACAACTAGTATATAAGCATTGGAATATTTTAAAAAATGACTCAATATTGGGCCCTCTCCTACCTGACAAAGCATAGGTAGTTTTTAAGTGGGCTCCATCCCTCAGAGATAGGTTGACACCAGGGGTGTGTAATCCACCTAGTACTAGACCAATGTTTTTTCAGAACCTGATAGGCTTCCATAAATGTGGTAGGTGTGCAGTATGCAAAGTTAATGCGATTAAAGAGAGGAAAGCGCATATCTTCCACTCCAACAGTATAGGGAGGGATTTCCATATAAAATCTTTTGTTTCTTTCAATATTGCCAATGTCGTTTATGCCATCACCTGCCCATGTGGCCTGCAGTATATTGGGAGGACTGTCAGACCACTGCAGGTCAGACTTAAGGAACATATAGGGAATATTAAGAGGGGTTTTCCCAAACACCCCCTCTCCCGACATTATTTGGATGTCCAAGGAAAGAAACTAGAGGGTAGCTCATTTTTGGGTATTGATACCCTCAAACCACACTGAAACTTGAAATGAGCTGGATCCATAAGGCCCAAACTTTGAAACCATTGGGGTTAAATGCTGATCTGGAAATTAATGCATTTATAGACAAGTCATAAATATTCCAGTTATGTGAGTCAATAATTCATTTTCTGGACCCCCATTGGTGAGCTATTGATAACTTCTTGTTAAATTTCTTGTACCCTTCATTACCTGGTGATTATTGATTCAAAGTTGTTTGCATGCCTACGACTTTGTAGTGGAGATTAGGTTATAATGTATTGAACCAAAAATTGTATAGGTTAATAAGGTGGGTATCCAATGAATTTAATTGTGTAGGAATTAATTTTTACCATATTTTTTATTAATTCCATATAGGGGGATCAAACTATATTTTTTATGTGATTTGTGGTGTAGTAGAATCAATAGGATTCTGCTACATAGGAGCTCAACTTGATTATATTGCTAGATATCAATTGTTGTATTTAAGACAAATTCTTGATGTCTGAAAGTACTATTTTTATAGTCTATGGTTTCTCTTATAGTACCCCAGGAATTATTCTATTAAATTATATGTTTGCTGAGGTATCTATATATGTATGAGTTGCTTTGGTGAATGTCACTAATTTTCCATTTAAGCTTTTCCTGTTCAGTGTTTTGAGAGGCTTAAGCCATTTTCTTGATTTAGCCACTAGATGGCAGCAACTCATAGGAACAATATACAGGGTGGGCCATTTAAATGGATACACCTTAATAAAATGGGAATGGTTGCTCATATTAACTTCCTGTTTGTGGCACATTAGTATATGTGAGGGGGGAAACTTTTCAAGATGGGTGGTGACCATGGCGGCCATTTTGAATCCAACTTTTGTTTTTTCAATAGGAAGAGGGTCATGTGACACATCAAACTTATTGGGAATGTCACAAGAAAAACAATGGTGTGCTTGGTTTTAACGTAACGTTATTCTTTCATTAGTTATTTACAAGTTTGATGAATACATGAATACATCACGGAGCTGGTGGATGGTAGAGACCTTGCGCTCCTCCACCTTCTATTTGAGGATGCCCCACAGATGCTCAAAAGGGTTTAGGTCTGGAGACATGCTTGACCAGTCCATCACCTTTACCCTCAGCTTCTTTAGCAAGGCAGTGGTCGTCTTGGAGGTGTGTTTGGGGTAGTTATCATGTTGGAATACTGCCCCACAGTCCAGTCTCTGAAGCGAGGGGATCATGCTCTGCTTCAGTATGTCACAGTATATGTTGGCATTCATGGTTCCCTCAATGAATTGTAGCTCCCCAGTGCCGGCAGCACTCATGCAGCCCCAGACCATGACACTCCCACCACCATGCTTGACTGTAGGCAAGACACACTTGTCTTTGTACTCCTCACCTGGTTGCCACCACACACACTTGACACCTTCTGAACTAAATACGTTTATCTTGGTTTCATCAGACCACAGGACGTGGTTCCAGTAATCCATGTCCTTAGTCTGCTTGTCTTCAGCAAACTGTTTGTGGGCTTTCTTGTGCATCATCTTTAGAAGAGGATTTCTTCTGGGATGACAGCCATGCAGACCAATTTGATGCAGTATGAGGTGTATGGTCTGAGCACTGACAGGCTGACTCCCCGCCCCTTCAACCTCTGCAGCAGTGCTGGCAGCACTCAGATGTCTATTTCCCAAAGACAACCGCTGGATATGATGCTGAGCATGTGCACTCAACTTCTTTGGTTGACCATGGCGAGGCCTGTTCTTTTTTTTTTTTTGAATTCTTTATTTTTCAAAATTTTCTTTCCATTAAACAATAACCATACAATTCCATACATACATTGAACAATGGGAACATAAGCTTTTCCCACCTTAGCTCTCATTTGACATACATATATTGAGCCCGAGTTGGCCTACTATTAGCTTTATGAAAGCTATCTTCGGGGCCTTGTCTACCTATACGACTATACATGTCTCAATTATTCTATTAAATTATATGTTTGCTGAGGTATCTATATATGTATGAGTTGCTTTGGTGAATGTCACTAATTTTCCATTTAAGCTTTTCCTGTTCAGTGTTTTGAGAGGCTTAAGCCATTTTCTTGATTTAGCCACTAGATGGCAGCAACTCATAGGAACAATATACAGGGTGGGCCATTTAAATGGATACACCTTAATAAAATGGGAATGGTTGCTCATATTAACTTCCTGTTTGTGGCACATTAGTATATGTGAGGGGGGAAACTTTTCAAGATGGACGGTGTTTGTCCTTCAATTATACTCGTTGGTAAGGGTAAAATAATTCCACATAGGTAAATTTACCGGGTGGGACATATAACAAGGATACTCAACGACGGTAGATCACCGATTTAGTTCTTTTACCGAATTCGGAGAGTTTTGTGACTTGTCCTTTTCGAATTTACCTTTTAATCACTGTAAGTGGTTTCGTTGAGTATGTATATATCTATGGAGTCGTTTGTATATTAAATTATCTTATTAACTCTGTACATATCAGCATATCCATCTGTTCCGGGGCTTCTATCGAAAGTATTTCGATTATCATCCGGTTGAGCCCGAGTTATATACATACAGTTTACTCTCGATTCCACCCTTTTCGAATACAAGGGTAACAAGTTACATACATACCTT
>BLSH010120191.1:469016-497147 GCA_018402905.1 Glandirana rugosa
AACACCACCAAAACAACCCAACCCCCCCCAACTCTACTCTGCGCCCCAAGCCCACCCTTTTTTGAAGCGCCCCTGATGGAGTGACCACCACAATATTATTCCTTGTTTGCATCGTTTCTGCCTGCTGGAACTGCTGATTTCCTACAGCATCAGTATCAGTACATGCAGTAATAACCCCTAGCACTGGTGTCAGTGAGTACAATAATAACCCCCAGCAGTGGTGTCAGTGGATGCAATAATAACCTCCTGTAATGGTGTCAGTGGATGCAATAATAACCTCCTGTAATGGTGTCAGTGGATGCAATAATAACCCCCAGTAGTGGTGTCAGTGGATGCAATAATAACCTCCAGCAGTGGTGTTAATGGATGCAATAATTACCCCCAGCAGTGATGTCAGTGGAAACAGTAATAACCCCCAGTATTGATGCCAGTGGACACAATATTAATCCCCAGCATTGGTGTCAGTGGAAAATATAATAACGCCTAGCACTGATGTGACACAATACTGTATTAACTCTCCTTTTTGGTGTCAGTGGACGTAGTAATAACCTCCAACATTGGTGTCAGTGGACCCTGCATTGGTGGATAGTGACAAAGAAATTTGCCCTGCCTGCATTGATGGTCAGCGACTGTGAAATTTAACCCCCCCCCCCCCCATATTGGTGGTCAGTAGCAGGGAAAGTTAATCTCCCACCTTCCCCGCATTAGTGATTAGTGGTCATGGCAGTAAATGTTAACCCCTCCATACCCCCCACCTTCCCTGCATTCATAGTCATGGCAGTGAAAGTTAATCCCACTTCCCCATCACCCCCCTCTCCCCCCTGCCCACCACATTGGTGGGTTGGCAGTGATGCTCTGTCTATCTGAGGCTGGGACTTTACTTGTACTATAGGTGGAGATAACTCTGCCTCATAGTACATATGCTTGAACACAGAGAGCCATTCAAGTACTTGGCATCCCGCTAACGCTCTGCTGCCTAACTGGTGGCCAATAGCTTGTGGGCCACACACAGAGGCCCCCGGTGGCCATGTGTATGGCAATGTAGAGTTAACAAGAGCACAACTAGGAGACAATTGTATCTCATAACAAGAATTTCCTGAATAAGGACCTTTGTGGCAGGATCACTAGGTATTATTTTAATGAAAGCTGCTTATTTAAAAAGACTAAAACCAACATTTCATTTTAAAATCAACATAACCTGACCCAAAAAATATTTCTTCCCCTTAACCCTAACCCAACATTAAACGATCCTCTAAAACCCCCTGAAATCGAATGTGCGTACCAAAGACATAGAGCGACAAATTCCATGTCAGACATAATTATAGTCCCTGCACTCTAGTCTTTCAGCTCCAATACAGAATAATTTGTGATTAAGGCCCGTTTAAGAAGCCTCTTTATGTGGTTAGATGTCTTCCCTTCAGCAGCCACCCCACTGTTATCTGTAGTTCTTGAGGGACTGAAAGGCATGCTACAGGAACTCTCTTGCTGGCATTTTTGTAGCTAGGAAAAAAAGAATGTCAGTCGAGTAAAGGTCTGTGTTGCATAAATTCCAATGTATATTTGTAGCTCTGTTGCCGAGTGGTCTACTTTTTCCAGTTTTTTGATCTACAGAATTGCCAGCTTCAGGAGCGACTCATTATGATGGCCAAGGTGGCCATGTCTCCCCTATGGTTTGTAGCTCCATACAGGGCCGCTGATAAGGCAGTACAGCTAGCCCTCCTGTACTGGGCCCAGACCCCAGCAGTTCAAAAGGGGGGTCGGGGCACCTGCTTAACAGGAGGTCTGGCTGTACTGCCTTACTGCAGACACCAATTCTCTTCTGCCTCCCCTTGCAGTGCTGTCAGCTTCTCCTCTTCTTTCTCCCTCCAGCTTCACTGCAGAGGGATTGGTTCTAGCACATGCATCCCTTCCATCTGCTGTCCTGGCCCCCCTGTGTGCCCCTTTCCCCGCATCGCTTCCGGCTTCCCTCCTCTCCTCTCCTGCTTGCAGCTTCTGCTGGCACATAGGGAGATGTTTCATGATGGAGAGCGGGGGAAGGGGCCAGTAAATATGTCGTGTACTGGCCTCTTCCATTCCTGAATTAACACATGAGCGATCGGTAAACACTCCTGTGTCCATTCTTCACTGAAGCATAGAAACTGTTTACTAGGCTTCCATTTGTGAATGAGCAGGAAGACTCAAAGTGCTTCCTATTCATTCATCTCTGCAGCTGAGGCTACAGAGAAAGGGACTGATAAAGCAATGTCCTCAGTCACTTCCAGCCAGGGGAAAGGGGCCCTGTCAGGTAGGCTGTATAGGGCCCCGTGATATATAACAGCAGCCCTGCCTTCATAGATTAATCTGTAGTCAGTCACAGCAGCAACTTTGTATTCAGCTACAACTTGCCAGAGTAAACAAACAGGGAGTAAACTACTACAAATCCCTGCTACAAAGTAGCTGATATGACATGGCCCTCAAAGTCAAATGATCTAATATGCAATTTACTAAAGCAAACCATAAATTATACAATTATCTTTCCTTTCACTACGGATGGAAACTGCTATAGCCATCGGAAGTGATTGCATGCAAAAGGTCCGACAGGCTGGTTGTACTGAAGTTGATTGATGGATCAACTTCAGTACAACCAGCTTGCCCATAGAAGGATCGAATCTCAGCCAGTCCCTGCTGAACTGGCCGAGATTCTATCCATCTATGGGCCGGCTTAAGACTGGAACAGCCAGAATCAGGAGCAGCTGTGTATGGCGACGAGTCAACTTCTGTCTTTCATTTACAAAGCCTAACTGTACAAGCTGAATATAGAATCTGATTGGTTACTATGTACAGCTGCATGGGATTCTGTCAGTTTTAGTAAATCCTCCCAAGGTGTTTCATTATGTAAAATCATATATTTGATAAACCAGTGTTTAAAGTACTATAACATATATATATGTCAATTGCTGTATTCTTTTTTGTCATTGGAGGGGGAGCAACTGAGGTGAGAGAGAAACTCTGGAACACTTGTCAGTACCAGTGTGCAAAGGTGTATTTGCTTTGGAAGAATAAACCCCCTCTAATGTTGGCTGTCCTACATGTGTTGCTGGGTTATGTAAAACTATTAATTTCCTTTTTTACATTTTATAATGGAGTGCCTTAGGATTGTGCAGCATTTTAAAGTCTTGACTGAAAAAAGGTTGAGAAACACTGGTCTAGATAGGCACATTTTTCCCTCTTAGCAAAGCTTGTGCAGTATTGACCACTAGATGGCATTGTGACCGCATGAAAGAATGGCAGCTGCATTTGTCATTATTTTTCTCCAAAAATTCAACCAGAAAATAGCTTGAATTTGCGTTCGGCAAAAACAAACAAAAATAACAGCATTATCCATAATTTTTTTCCTGATTTTGTGAATGATGCCGTGCACACATTTAGTACAAAGCATCAAACTCAAAGGCCCCAAACTCTTAAAGGATCGGGCCACCCAAAGAAGATATTTTGGTTTGGGGCTTAATCACCCACCGGATGTCCATTAGGAACTTCTACAGCAAGGCCTTTGGAAATGGGGTCCTAGCTTCACTTGCCATCACCATAACAAATGATATATGAGGTTTGTAGCTAGATCCACTAATACTTAGTAAAGCATTTGATTTGTCTTGCATCAAAAACAGTCCACCTTAGAAACTGCAGCGTCCTGTTCCTGTTTGTAGCTATTTCCAGGTGGCATCCACCATCTGGGAGAGCCTAGGGGAAAATCCCAAAAAAGGCAGAGCTTGTTTTAAGATCATTGTTCTTTTTTCCTTGAGTCTTTATTGTCTGGCAATGCTATGGCTTGTGACATAATCTTCATATCTAACACGTGTTGGATTTCAGTGTCCTACATCACACAATGTGGTTTTATCTGCCAGCCCCTAAATCACAGGGGCTAGCAGATGGAACAATAGTATGTTGGGGAGTGGACATTGCTCAGGTATCCAACACATCTGGAAGTGTGTTATATGTGAGGTTTCTGCTTGAGGCCTTAGCTCTGCAAGGGAACCAAGGTCTTACAATAGGGCCAAGTGGAGATCCATTAATGAGTACAGTAAATCTTACAGTGGACACCTCTTTCCCGGTATTTTGTCCTCTAGACATGACAACTGGCCTCACAAAGGTTATATACTGCTAAATCTTCAGAAAATAACATTTATACAATCTTTGCAGGCCATGACATCATTCACTAGCAATCATTATGCATGCTTTAGTTTTATGACCAATATTTTCTGAATTTACCTTTGTATCTACAGTAGATAAGAGAAATATCTCACCTACTGAAATTCATTTGCCTCTGCCTTTGGAGGTATGAGGGGCATTTTTTTTTTTTTTGCTTTAATCATGCCCTCTAGACATACTTACACCGATCAGCCTTAATACTATGATGACCCACCTAATATTGAGTAGGCAGATGTAGTCTACTTTCTCCACAACAGGTGGCTCTCTTCCACTGGGGCGCTGCAGTTAGAAAAGGAAGTCACAGTTCCTCTATAGTTTTATGGGTCACTGGGGAAGCATCCAATTGGATGCTGCCACACCATGTGACTCTGGCGACCATTTTGGGTCAGGCAAAGCCTATTTAAAGCCCTGGCTCTCATATTTGGCGCGCATTTGCAAGTTGGTAAAGTAGGGACAGGTACCCCACCTGGTAGGGACAGTACTAGCGGCAGGGAAAGGTTCCTGAGGGAAACTGTAGGCCTCACAACTTCTATGGACACCTGCCTGTTGGGCACAAGACGGCCAGGCCACATTCTTCCCCTCTCAGCAGACTCTGACAGCTCAGCTACACTATCTGCACTCTGTTGGAACTGTGAGTGTTCCCGTTGGGATGCCTTCCCACCAGGTTATTCGTGAACTGTTTCTGCATTATTTCAATGGGACTGAATGTGTTATACGCGCCATCAGCGCCACCCCGCTGCACCCCACCTACAACTTGGTTCCTCTTTTCACCACCAAAACAGCCCCACCCATAGAGGAATGCCCTTTCCTGACATGTCACTAGTGTGACATGTCAAGGAGGGATATAGTAAAGTAACATTAAACAGGATACATTCTAAGTATCACTAAAATTCTGTACCTCTGATAAATACAGCTAGATGAGTATCTGTGCTCTACTACTGGTCTGGAATGTGTGGTCGGAAAATAAACTGAATCTTTGTCAGCCACATCTCTCTATCTTAGAAATGGTTACAATCCTTGGTACCCACCCAGGCCGCATTATCAGCTCATTAACAAACCATTAACATCTCTCAGTCACAGCATGCCCCTCGTTCTCTCTTGGGTTTATGCACCACTCAAGATGAGGAGATAAAAAAGAGACCATCAAACTATTTTTCAGCCGTCAAGATAAAATTTTGAGCTCTGCAGAAATAATGAATTAAAGTATTTTTTTTTTCAAAGTCAAGGACAATAATGTGCTGAAGGTAAAATTCTGGATGATCAGCAAGCAGAAATAAAGTAGGCCTGTTGTTTGCCAAAATGTAGGACTACTTACACAGTAGTATCAACCACTTTAAGCATCATCCCTAAAAAAAAATATATTAGGAGAATGAGCAAAATGAAAAAAAAGGGCTTTCCTCTTTGACTGAAGTCTCCCTTTAAATTTTAAGTGGACTTTTGTTAATTGCAGTTTAACTCCTTATTTTTTAACTGATGGTAGTATGAGGGTAATTTACACTGATACATTATGTTAAAGCAGGAGTAAAGTCTAATTTTTTTTTTTTTTTTAAACGAGTCCCCTGGCAGCCTTAAGCCATAATGTAGTAGTATGCACTGCATGCTAGTACATTATGATAGACTTACCTACAAATGCAGCCCTCCAGCACTGCGCTCTCACCACTCTCCCTTGTCCCCAGCAGCTTCCATCTTTGCCCGCTCTTTCTTCTGGGTTTGCAATCTTTGGCCGCTTGATTGGCTGTGCCGGGGCGACATCACTCCTGCGCATGCGCACGGGAGTCTCATCACAGCAGCACACAGAGCGGGCCATAAATGTGGTCTGAGTTGCACATGTGCAGCTCAGATCACATTACTCGCTGACAGGCGGGGGGAGAATTATGACAGAAGAGACTTCTAGGGTCTCTTCTGTTATAAAAACCCTGCCTGTCAGCAATTTTTAAAATAACTGATATTACTACCACTTTAAAGTGCTTGAAAACCCTCACATATCGCCTGTGACAGTGACTAGCATCAGATGTACAGAATTTATACAGGATCTCTCAGCTCTGAAAAGCAGGGGGCGGGTATCTGAATTTTACAATACAGATCTCAGTGAGGACAGCTTTAAGCCCTGATTGAAGGGAAGGGATACACCCCCCTTCACACAGTACATGAACAACTTACAAGCTGAGGATATCAGTCACAAGCTGTGTGCTGGAGCTCTCTTTGCCTGGTGTTGAGAAAACCTGTCAGAAGTGACTCATGTAATAGAAGAATGAGGCAGCAGAGTGAAATCACGCTCAGTGCTTTGGATAGAGGCAAGTACACAGTATAGAAGGATGTGCTTTGCACATATGTCATGTCTGAGGTTTACAACCACTTTAAGGTAGAGTAGGGTTTACTAATAGTCAGTGGCATACCTAGCATAGTTGACATCTGGGGCAGATTGTTTTATCAACACACCCCAGTGTCCTCAAAATTATTTTCAGTAGTAATTGTGAAATTAGATGAACACCTCCTCCTCTTCTTTTTATGTCTACTATAGCCATCCACTTGCTATGGGGAGAAACGTGATCTGCACACTCCCAACCTGTGTGTCTGTGGAGCCGGGCTCCATAGACTTACACAGCGGGCCCGCCCCCCCCCCCACCTCCTCTTCACTGCATTTGATTGACAGCATATAGAGCCAATGGCTGCTGCTGCTTCTCGAATGCTGTGTGAAGAGGAAGTAAGGGGAGAATACATGCAGCCATGCACAGTGCTGACCTCTTGTCCCCTCTCTAACTCTCCACACAGGGAAGGGGGGGGGGGGCCTCAGGGAAATTGATTTTTTTTTTTACCTTAATACAAACAAAGGTAAAAACTCTTAAGCTTTGATAATAAAACCTAGAAGCACCTGAAATATGTCTGTACCCCAGGTGGATGGACCCTCCCTCTCGGTAGTCCACTGTCATAAGTACATTCAGCAGGGCAGTGCATTGCGTCACCATTCATTTTAGATGGCAGCTCATAAAACACTATTGCAGTGGGCAATGTACCTCACAGAAGCACACCCTAATGATGTGCATTGCAGTATGCTGTGTTACAAAAGAAAAAAAGGTAATATCTGTTTTTTTCATACGTTAAAGTGGATATAAACCTGATTCATGAGATTTGAGCTGGGCACATATATCTGCAGAGTTTTCTTAGTTCTCTTCAAAGCATTGTGTCCCATAGCTCTGTCCTGCTCCGTTCCTCTGTTACCAGCCTGATAATTTTTGACAAGCTCTCAGAGACCCGGAGATAGAAGTGAGTGTTAGAAGTGTGTCGGTTGCTATAAATAGATTAGCAGACGGCTGCACAATTCACAGGCAAGCTCTGCATGTGTGGGGAGGGGGTATGCTCCTTTCCTCCAATCAGCTGTCTCAAAGTGCCCAACAATAATCCTCTCCTAGAAGGGAATCAGGAAGAGAAAATTCGAACAGAATGTGCACTTTCGAAACAGTATATAAATGCGAAGACATATATAGATGTAAAACTTATGTAGGGAGATTTGTTTCATCTCTGTGTATCATCTGAGGCTGTTCAATTCACTGGGTATATGTGAGGGTTTACATCTGCTTTAAGGTCTGCCCCTGCAAAATGAATAGGCTGTTTTGATGCACAAAATTATGTTGAGTTATTGCATGTGGGTCCTTGATCTTAGGTGACCACCTTTCTCTCATAAGATGGGGCAGCTTCACTGGTAGATTCCAAACTAGGATCCAATCAATTCAAGAATATGTAGGTTATCATTTTTACTGACTGAATTCTCCTTTTCTGTTTCAGGTCCCCTGTCACTGCAGAAGAACAAGGTGAGATGCCATATTGAATGGTGGCTTTTGGGCTGGGAAGGCTAATGTCTTTTGGCTTCTCTTGCTTTTGATGTCCATAGGGTATCCATATAGTGAACTGACTCATTTGTACCCTTTTGTTTTAATTGGAAAAAATATAGCACATTTTTTCCCTCAAAGTTGCTTTCTGGGCACTTAAACCCCCCTCCTGCCCGGACCAATTTTCGGCTTTCAGCGCTGTTGCATTTTCAATGACATTTGCGCGGTCATGCGACGTTGTACCCAAACAAAATTTTTATCATTTTTTTTCCCCACAAATAGAGCTTCCTTTTAGTGGTATTTGATCACCTCTGCAGTTTTTATTATTTGCGCTATAAACAAGCAAAAAGCAATGATTTTGAAAAAAGAACAATATTTTTTACTTTTCGCTATAATACAAATTACAAAAAAGAAAAAATGATTCATCGGGTTTGGCCAATTTATATTATTCTACATATTTTTGGTAAAAAAAAATTGAAATTGGCGTATATTGATTGGTTTGCGCAAAAGTTATCGTGTCTGCAAACTATGGGAATTGATTTAAGGTTTTTTTTTTTTTTTTTTTTTTACTAGTAATGGTGGCGATCTGCGATTTTTATTGGGACTGCGATATTGGGGCAGACATGTCGGACATTTTTGACACTTTTTTGGGACCAATGATATTTATACAGTGTTCAGAAATTTAAATATCGATTACTGTATAAATGTCATTGGCAGTAAAGGGGTTAACACTAAGGGGGCAGTGAAGGGGTTAACTGTGTTCCCTGCATGTGTTCTAACTGTATGGGGGCGGGGCTGGTAGGGACATAACAGATCTAACTGATCCCAGTGACAGGGATCAGTAGATCTGTCATGTCCCCTGTCACAGAGCGGAGAACCACTGTGTTTACATTGGCGGTTCCCCGTTCTGCAGCTCTGACAGGCGATCGCGGGTCTCGGGCGGACACCGAGTCCGCCCGACCCGCGGGCATGCCCACGGAGCGTGCGGCGGCCACGCGTGTGCGCCGCTGCCATCTGTGAGTGTGCGCCAGGAGCGTGCACAGGGGATGATGTCCATGGACGTCGTCCCGGAAACTCAGATCCGCGCTGGAGCCGTACTTCGGCTATAGCGCGGATCTGAAGGGGTTAAAGAGTTCCAGTCACAAATGTCATATTCAGTATTACTATAACTATGCAGGCTTACTTTGGAAGGATTTATTGTATGTCCCTAATCTATTTAGTTTTAATAAGCTTTAGCTGTAGTGCCAGAAACGGTTGTTGACTGTCAAATGTCTGACCTCAGTGGGACTCCTGTGCCTAGAGCCTGTATATCTGCAGCGTGAGATCTAAGGCACTGAATACTAGTTTCAGTAGATTTGGAGTGCGATCTGGTAATGTTACCACTGTGCTTCTTACTGAAAGCTCTGATATAAGGGAAATAAATCCCTGCCTCTATAAAGATGGCTGCCTCCCTTCAGAGACACAATGCAGAGCCAGGTGTGATAAATCAGTAATGTGGGAAAGGACTTCTGCAGGGAGATCACAAGCAATGCTGTTGACCAGTCCTCTGCCCGCTGCCTGGCTTTTTGGGGCACAGTTTCCAGAGTCCAGTTCCTCTTTAAATCCATGGGTTGGTGAAAAACGTATTAGCTCCCTATAAATCTAGTAGTAGGTTGTAGAAGAGTTTGCATGGCACTGACATTCTGACTAATCATAAGCCTGGGAACTCAAGCATAGAGATTTTCTTACCAGGGTTCCCAGGAGATGTAGCAAAACCAATGTGGGGTTCAAACCTTCAGCATCCAGCCCAAAGAATGGAATACAAGGTCAAGGTTGTGATGAGTGACACACATGGAGATGAAGCATAGTGTAGAATTTAAAGTCTACTTTATTTGTGAAAAACAGGTGCATCATATTGGGGGGTCAGAAGATCTCCTCTTTTTTACAGCTAAAAATAAAAACAGAATAAAACGTTTTGCCAAAGTATGTATATTACAGATGCTGCATTTTGCTTTTTGCTTTATACAGACTTTGGGGTGATTGTTTTTATACAGACTTTGGGATGGTTGTTTTTATACAAACTTTAGGATGGTTGTTTTTATTTTTAGCCCTGAAAAAGGAGGCATTCTTCTGACCCTCAATACACATTGGCACCTATTTTTATCCAGTACAGCAAACGTTGAGTTCTGCTGCCTGCTTGTTCCCATTTATGCTGCTCTCTTTATAACATTTGTCCTTTCATGTGCAACACCCAAGGATCTGCCACTTGTATCTTCAAATCAAGATTTAATTAATCTCCACCTGGTCTCTATACCCAGGAAGATATGTAAGGCTGACTGATTACCAATTTCAGTCCGTTGCCACCTTCTACACATTTTGTATTTTGGAAATTAAAAAATGTACCCAGTGTGTGAACTGGCCTTTTATTAACTCAGTCTCTGATTGTTGCTGCTACCAGAACATGGCTGTGGCACAGCAGCAGTAAAAACGTTAATCCCCTGATGACCACAAGAGGCAGTAAAACCCCACACATTAACGCATTTGCTCTAGCAATGCAGAATGCATCGATATTCACAAGACTTGCCATACATTATGCAGTGAAGGCAATTTCTCAAGAAATGCACGTCCTACTCCCCATGAGGTATACAAAACTGTGATTTTCTGCTCCAGACCTCCCACCAGCACAGAAGTAAATAAATTAAAGGCAGGAAAAAGTAGATAAATTGCTTTCTTCTTTGGCGCTGAATTAGCAAAGTCCATTTTAGGGCGAGTTAACTAAGTGGGGATTAGAATTTTCTAAGCTCTTTCCCAACTATGAAACAAATTATTTAGTGCTGCACAGTAACTTAACCGATAAATGCAACTGCTGCATAACTCAATGTGTCCCGTTTGTGTTGGCATAACTGCATCTACACATAAATCCCTTTCAAGTAGGAGCCATCAATATCACAGACTGCAGTAGAAATCTTGGCGTTGAGATTGTTTACTACTGGCGGCAAGCGAGAGGCTGGCGTTCTGCATTGCAGCGAGAGGTGTTAAATATACTGCTGACAAATACGTAAAAATAAATGACTGCCTCTAGGATGATTTTGTGGATTATTAAAAGCATGATAATCTGACACAGGATTATAAAAATGAGAAAGGACCTTTTATTTTCCCACAGCCACCAGTCACTATCCCAAGACAGTAACAGGGTTGACCATAAGATTCTATTTACATCTTTTCTTGTGCTTTTTGATGCGTTGACTTCTTTTGCATTAAGGTAGCCCAATCACATTGAATCGGCCCTTAATGAGCCTCAATACAAGACAAACTGGGGATGATTTACTAAAGGCACATAGACTGTGCACTTTGCAAACTACAGCTGAACTGCAAGTGCAGTTTCTCCAAAGCTTAGTAAATGAGGTAAAGCTTCCCTTTGTAAAGAAAACCCAATGATGTGCAAGGAAAATAAAAGCAATAGCATTTTTGCTTGCACATGATTGGATGATGGAAGTCAACAGAGCTTCTGCTCATTTACTAAGCTCTGGAGCAACTGCACTTGCAGAGTGCAACTGCACTTTGCAAAGTGCACAGTCTATCTGCCTTAAAGAGGTTGTAAAGCCTCTATAAAAAATAAAATTAAAATAAAACCCTGCAAGAGAAAGTCATAATGAGCTAGTATGCATCGCATGCATAGGGGCTAATGGCTGAAGGAAGACATAATGGTTGAATTCTACAGGGTGGGCCATTTATATGGATACACCTTAATAAAATGGGAATGGTTGGTGATATTAACTTCCTGTTTGTGGCACATTAGTATATGTGAGGGGGGAAACTTTTCAAGATGGGTGGTGACCATGGCGGCCATTTTGAAGTCAGCCATTTTGAATCCAACTTTTGTTTTTTCAATAGGAAAAGGGTCATATGACACATGAAACTTATTGGGAATTTCACAAGAAAAACAATGATGTGCTTGGTTTTAATGTAGCGTTATTCTTTCATGAGTTATTTACAAGTTTCTGACCACTTATAAAATGTGTTCAATGTGCTGCCCATTGTGTTAGATTGTCAATGCAACCCTCTTCTCCCACTCTTCACACACTGATAGCAACACTGCAGGAGAAATGCTAGCACAGGTTTCCAGTATCCGTAGTTTCAAGTGCTGCACATCTCGTATCTTCACAGCATAGACAATTGCCTTCAGATGACCCCAAAGATAAAAGTCTAAGGGGGTCAGATCAGGAGACCTTGGGGGCCATTCAACTGGCCCACGACGACCAATCCACTTTCTAGGAAACTGTTCATCTAGGAATGCTCGGACCTGACACCCATAATGTGGTGGTCCACCATCTTGCTGGAACTATGATGCCGGTGATAGGGAATTGCTGGCCATCAAGTCGGCTTTGGAGGAATGGCGGTACCTCCTGGAAGGAGCAGCTCATCTGGTATTGGTTTTTACTGACCATAAAAACCATAAAAAAAACATATGCTGTGAAGATACGAGATGTGCAGCACCTGAAACTACGGATACTGGAAGCCTGTGCTAGCATTTCTCCTGCGGTGTTGCTATCAGTGTGTGAAAAGTGGGAGAAGAGGGTTGCATTGGCAATCCAACACAATGGGCAGCACATTGGACACATTTTATAAGTGGTCAGAAACTTGTAAATAACTCATGAAAGAATAAAGTTACGTTAAAACCAAGCACACCATTGTTTTTCTTGTGAAATTCCCCATACGTTTGATGTGTTTTGAAAAAACAAAAGTTGGATTCAAAATGGCCGACTTCAAAATGGCCACCATGGTCACCACCCATCTTGAAAAGTTTCCCCCCTCACATATACTAATGTGCCACAAACAGGAAGTTAATATCACCAACCATTCCCATTTTATTAAGGTGTATCCATATAAATGGCCCACCCTGTATATAGTATGCAAAATGGAGAATGCGTTTTTTCTGTATTTGTGTAGCTACAGCATGTTTCTGAGATGAGCATCCTGTCTCTAAGTTTCACCCATGCAGCGGGACTTAGACAGACAAGATGCTTTGCAAGTACAGGATGTTAGAAAACCAAAAAGTTATGAGAAACAATGCATAGAATGTCATACTAAGATGTCTTTGTGTTAAGAAGTACAAAGAGTTAACTTCTGCTAAATTGCTAAAGTAAGTGTATAGCTTGTGACGTAATTGCCAACATGTATACACTGAAAAAGCTCACAGGCATCACTTGACTTATCAACATTAAAGTGGTAGTAAACCACAATTTATTTTTACCCCTATATATGCATGTGATGTTTAGATGACTTTTACCTGTATATGCATGTGATCTTATAGAGAGTCTATTCCTGGATTATACCTGCGTTTTAGAATTTATGCATAACATACAAATAATTTTTATTATACGGTATTCAAGTGTTAGCGCTTAACTCTTCTGACATACACGTAGTAAACCCTCCTATCATTTTCAGCCAAGGAAGCCGCCATCTTGGCCTCTTTTTAAGCTACAACTGCCATGATGCTACACATGTGATCAGCTATGACACCAGCCATTGGATGGTTTGACAGTTTGGTTTAGAGCACAACCAATGGGAGTGTTAAATTTTCGGCACGTGCCGGAAATGTAACTGGTTTTTAAACTGTTAAATGGATGGGTTTACTACCACTTTGGATTCAGTGCCATGCCGGCATGGAATAAAAAAGTCTGTTTTCCAAGAGTCTGTTAGTCCCAGAGTTAATCCTCTCTATTTCCCGCTTTAATCTCACACATCCGAAGTCACTGAACAGGCCGCCTTATGTTTTTGTTTGTTTTATTTAGGGGATTTAACTTGGATGGGGAAAAGGGGTGACTGTGGGATGCCCAAGAATTGGTTACAGGACCTCTTATATACACGACCGTATATACACTTTACTTCCTCCAGCATATCTCTTCTGCAGACTATTGCTCCTTCCCTTCTCTCCAGCACACCACTTAGCTCCTGACCAGAAAGGAAATTTGTCAGGCTCACATAACTCCTTTCTCTTCACCCCAGCTAGCACATGGTGAGGCCTGCAAACTGTCAACAGGACCTCCAGACCACCCTTTACAGGCCAGGGTTTTGGACCCCTCAAAGTGTAGCTTAGTACATGGGTGCTGGCCTGGCCTTTGATGGACTACAACTCCCAGCCCATCCCCCTTCCAGGTCCCACCAACCTGCTTTCTTCACAGTGACACTCCTTCCCCTGACTGGCTCCCAAGGCTTCCACGGGCTGCCCACTATTCCTCTCCCAGCCTGCTGCAGGTTTTCTCTTCCAGCTCCCAGGGTCTGTCACTCACCGACTCCAGTGGATACTTTAAAGTGTTCTCAGTAGCACCTCTGCCGTTCTCCTACTCCCTTGTGTTGCTCCAGGAATCCACTCCACTCCTGGTTGCACCTGAGTCTCCAGGCCTCAAGGTCACCCCCCCCCCCAGACTGGGGGCTCCCTCCCGGGTAGAGGCCTCCACGGCACCTCTGTTACATCTTCCACCCGGCACTCTCCTCCCCCCTGCTGGCAGACTGCTGTGTTTAAGGAGGCCTGCCCCCTGCCAATCTAGACTGTAGATTGGTCAGGGCTCCTTGTCTTACATCAGGAAGTGACACCTCCTCATTCATCCCCCTCTCCAGGACCTTCTCTGCTCAAGGGGGAGGAACTCCAAGGGGAGTTCCTTCCTTCTGTCTCCAGCCACTCCCCAGCTCAGATCAAAACATTCAGGCCTGCACTTACAGTCAGGCCTGACTAAATTTTGCCTCTCCTAGCAAAAATTCACTACAAAACACACCTATCACTATGGGGGTGCTACAACTGTATATGAGGTTAAGGTCCATTCAGAATAAATCGCAATGCAGTTATACCTATATACAGTAAGCTGCAGTGGGGGTTAAAAGTGGGTTGTAATGCGTGCTGTGGTACATGCAAAGGTCTGAATTCAGTCTGAAATTTAGATTGTGAAGGTGGCTATTAAACAATATATGGCCATAAACATGTGGACACCCCACCAAATGATGGTGTTCAGGTGTTTCCAGTTAAAGTGGGAGTAAACTCCCATGCATGACTTTTACTTATAGGTAAACCTATAGTAAGGCTTACCTATAGGTACAGACAGTACAGTAAATATTTACTTTTGATGTATCTGGTGACGTCATTGGCACATACGCTCTGAAGGAACGGCATATTGTGCTGTTCCTTCAGAGAGTCCTGTGCTGTGAACGGTGGCTCCCATGCACAGGAGTGACGTTATCGCTGCTCCGACCACTCACACATCCGGAGTCTGCAAACCCGGCAGGTAGACCGTGTGAAGATGGAAGCGCCTTCAGCGGTGACAGTGCACCACTGGAGGGCTTAGTTTTAAGGTAAGTGTTACATAATGTGCTAGTATGCAGTGCATACTAGCACATTATGGCACTGCCTTGCAGGATTAAAAAAAAAGAGCACTGTTATTGCTACAGCATACAGACACCCTTCTAGGCAGGCTTTATACAAAATTTTGGAGTGTGTCTGTAGAATGTGTGGCAGTTCAGCCAAAAGAGAATTTAGGCGGTCAGGCACTTATATTGGATGTAAGGACCTGGCTCACAATCAGTGTTCCAATTTATCCCAAAAGTGTTCAGTAGGGTAGGGGTCAGGGCTTTGTGCAGGCCACTCACACTAAGTTGGCCAAACCATGTCTTTGTGGAGCTGGCTTTGTGCACAGGGGCAAAGTCATGCTTGAACAGAAAAAAGCCTTCCACAAACTGTTATCAGTGCTCAAAATGTATGTGTATGTTGCAGCATTAAAGTCTAACTCCATGCTATAATTTAAAAAGGTTCCCCTGAAGGGGGTTGAAAACCCCATTCATTAAATTTGACCTAGGCATATTTATCTGTAGTGTTTACTTATCCCTTTCCAAAGCTCTAAGTGCTGTGTTTTTCTGCTGCTCCATTCCTCTGTTATCAGCAGAGTCACTTCTGACAAGTTCTCTGACACATGAGATAACAGCAGCTGAAAATTTGTATCGGGGAGGGTGCTTAGAAGTAGTTAAGCAGAGAACTTGTCTAGTCAGGCTACAGCTCTGCATGTTCCTTCTTTCCTCTGCCTATGTAGAGGGGGGAGGGGGTGTGCCTTTCCTCCAATCAGTTCTCACACAGTGTAAGCCCAGACTCCACACCCACTGCTGGAAGAGGAAGAAAGATTTCTAACACAGTCTGCACTTTCCAAAGAGTGTAGAAAGGGAAAGACAGCAGATATACATATAAAACTTATGTAGAGATATTTGTTTCATCTCTGTGTATTATTTGAGGCGGAGAGGATTTGCAGCCACTTTAATTTAGTGAGCTGGCAACACAGTGACTTTGCTGCATTTAAATCCCAAGCAGGGTTGTTAGCCATACCAGCAGGACTACATAAGCTATGCCTACCTCTCATTGTCCCTTTTCCACATGCATGCAATTATTCCCTTCACTGCAAAATAGTGCTGCTGCCTTGACTCCCAAGAGAATGCCCACACACTATATATAGCGCCGTTCCTCCGCCGTCAGGCCAGTTAGAAAGCACAGCATGCTTCGCGCATGCGCAGTTGGGAACGGTTTCCCTTACAATTAAAGTCGGCTGGGGTGCCGACATCGGGGACTCCCTGAACAGGTAAGTGTCCATATATTAAAAGTCAGCAGCTGCAGTATTTGTAGCCCACACACTATATGTAAATAAAGAGCACTTGAGAGGTGTAGTTCTGGGGATGTGCCTAAGTCAACAGGAACTGAGCTCTCAGCAGCTATTCCTGCAAAATTTTTACAAGCCTGGGGACGACGTCACACAAGTAATAGAAGTTTTTTTCCAAAGGAAAAGGTAAAAGAACATACTGTACGGTATATTCTAACTACACTCTGGACATACTCGAATACTAATGGAATGGGTAGCAAACACAGTTTTTATTCAGTGAATAAGGCCAGTATGTTTTTTGATTGTAGAGGAAACCTAAACACCCGACAAACATTAACAAAGCATTAAACTCCATGCAGATATTTAGGTTGAATTTAAATTTAAACCTTAAATGACTGGACACTCATATGCATATAGCCTAATAAGGATTTCACATCCATCTGTCTTTGTAGTATGTGCTAAATATGTGTATAAAAGGAAAATAAATAGCCCTTAATTTCTTCTACTTGTATTTTAGCCCTCCTTGAAGCCGTTCTTGATGGTGACCTCGACAAGGTAAGATATCTTGTAGTAAATAGCACAGAGGTTTTAAAGCTAAACTCTCAACAGTGTACAAAACAGCAATTTGCACACTTGCGCATTTAATTAAAATATATATATTGTTTCAATGCACCTAGTATACGTACCTGACTCTGTTTGTTTTGATATTCACCTCCTGTAATTTCCTGCTTATTAGCACCACTAATAGCCGATCAGTCTATGCTTCAGTGGACATATGCTGAGAATGAGCATGCTGATAAGAGTGTAGTTATAGTTATTATAACTAAAGGCAAAACTTTTTTTTTTTAGTTTTGGATTGAGTGGAGAGGGGTTAGAACACATTCAGGTTTTTATTTCTGTGACTTTGTTAGGGAGATTCGCCCTCTCTAACTGTCTTATTTATTTTTTTCACTGAAATTGCAGGAAAATCCCAAATTTTGGGTTGTCGCCTAAACAGGAATAAAGAGGAAATCTTTCAATTTGGACACTAGTTCTGGTGATCCTGCGGACAAATAGGGATTTCCCTCACTTTGGAGGGATTTCTTTTCACTTCTTGTTGTGGCTATGGGACAGGAAGTGAAGTGAAATCTCCTCAATGGAACACAGATGGAAAAAATTGACGGGGGTTATAACCCTTCTTTATGCGAAATGGAAAAAAATGCATTTAGTTCTACATTCACACTACCATTATGCGATTTATTTAAATGCAGGTGTAACTATCTGGGAAGTATAAAAACAATAGTTATCCCTCATTTAACTGTACTTGTACTTACACGCGATTATATGCATTTACATGCATTAAATGTGTTCAGAGTATCTAATCTGCACAGAATTCCATTTTCTTTAAACACAGCTCAACTGGATGCACAGTGTGATTTAAACCAATTAAAATCATTATAAGCATTTATGTGTGTTTAGAAATGCCCCATAAATTCTTAAATTTGCTAGTGTAAATTAGGCCTGGCAGTGTGCTGCTGCTCCTTCACTGCCCAATCAGCAGGCTGATGGTGTGTTTTTTCACCAAGCTGTACAACTCCAAATTACCAATCCTTTTGTAGGTAAAACAGTCCCCATACCGTGTATGAGCTGTGTGTTTAACTACCTGCCTGGAATTCGGCTTCTTTGTGAACCTGGCACCTGTGTATACACACAGAACTCAAATAGTCCCTTAGGCTGGATTCACACCTATGCATTTTTAGTGCGTTTTGCATTTTGCAGATTTGCACTGCAAAATGTGTTCCATAGGAAACCATGTTAAATGGACTGCAATGCAAATCAGCAAAATGTAAAAAGCACTAAAAATGCATAGGTGTGAATCCAGCCTTAGAGCGGAGTTCCAAATATTAGTTATAATAATAAATTATATATAATAATAATAATTATAAGTGGAACCTCCGCTTTTGGGTTAACAAACGCTTTAATCAGACACAGACAGTGTTAAGTACAAAAGCAGGTGGGTTGGATCATTTCTGCCCACCAATCAGATACAAATATAATGCATATTATGATAAGTGCATTAGATGACAGATTTCCTTTAAATGAGAAGACCTATCTATTCATTTAACCAATCACAGAGATACACATATTGGAACATATTAATTATTCATGGCTTATAGAATAGTCTTTAAACTCAAATTTTCCATCAGACAGCTTCTTTTAGTTGTCTCACTTCTAGGCTATTCTTAAATTTATAAGTTCCTCATTTAAGTTTCACTTTTAATGTATAACATTCTCAAATGTGCTTAAAACAAACATCTTCAAAACAGACCCTAAAGTAGCATTCTACAGCCTGAAATATTATTCATTATTATATCAAAAAATGATTTAACCCTTCAAGCAGCTACAGTATTTTTTTCTGTAGGAACTGGAGCTCCTCTTTAAGGTACAGTATCTCACAAAAGTGAGTACACCCCTCACATTTTTGTAAATATTTTATTATATCTTTTCATGTGACAACACTGAAGAAATGGCACTTTGCTACAATGTAAAGTAGTGAGTGTACAGCTTGTATAACAGTGTAAATTTGTCCTCTCAAAATAACTGAACACACAGCCATTAATGTCTAAACCGCTGGCAACAAAAAGTAAGTACACACCTAAGTGAAAATGTCCAAATTGAGCACAATTAGCCATTTTCCCTCCCTGGTGTCATGTGACTCATTAGTGTTATAAGGTCTCAGGTGTGAATGGAGAGCAGGTGTGTTAAATTTGGTGTTATCGCTCTCACTCTCTCATACTGGTTACTGGAAGTTCAACATGGCACCTCATGGCAAAGAACTCTCTGAGGATCTGGAAAAAAGAATTGTTGCTCTGTATAAAGATGGCCTAGGCTATAAGAAGATTGCCAATACCCTGAAACTGAGCTGCAGCACGGTGGCCAAGACCATACAGCGGTTTAACAGGACAGGTTCCACTCAGAACAGGCCTCACCATGGTTGACCAAAGAAGTTGAGTGCATGTGCACGTCGTCTTATCCAGAGGTTGTCTTTGAGAAATAGACGTATGAGTGCTGCCAGCATTGCTGCAGAGGTTGAAGGGGTGGGGGAGGCCAGCCTGTCAGTGCTCAGACCATATGCTGCACACTGCATCAAATTGGTCTGCATGGCTGTTGTCCCAGAAGGAAGCCTCATCTAAAGATGATGCACAAGAAAGTCCGCAAACAGTTTGCTGAAGACAAGCAGATTAAGGACATGGATTACTGGAACCATGTCCTGTGGTCTGATGAGACCAAGATAAACTTATGTGGTTCAGATGGTGTCAAGCGTGTGTGGTGGCAACCAGGTGAGGAGTACAAATACAAGTGTGTCTTGCCTACAGTCAAGCATGGTGGTGGGAGTCTCATGGTTTGGGGCTGCATGAGTGTCGCCGGCACTGGGGAGCTACAGTTCATTGAGGGAACCATGAATGCCAACATGTACTGTGACATACTGAAGCAGAGCATGATCCCCCTCCCTTCGGAGACTGGGTCACAGGGCAGTATTCCAACATAACGAACCCAAACACACCTCCAAGATGACCACTGCCTTGCTAAAGAAGCTGAGGGTAAAGGTGATGGACTGCCCAATCATGTCTCCAGACCTAAACCCTATTGAGCATCTGTGGGGCATCCTCAGATGGAAGGTGAAGGAGCGCAAGGCATCCAGCATCCACCAGCTCCGTGATGTCTTCATGGAGGAGAGTGGAAGAGGACTCCAGTGGCAACCTGTGAAGCTCTGGTGAACTCCATGCCCAAGAGGGTTAAGGCAGTGCTGTTAAATAATGGTGGCCACACAAAATATTGACACTTTGGGGCCAAACTGGACATTTTCACTTAGTGGTGTACTCACTTTTGTTGCCAGCGGTTTAGACATTAATGGCTGTGTGTTGCGTTATTTTGCCAGCACTGGGGAGCTACAGTTCATTGAGGGGACCATGAATGCCATCATGTCCTGTGACATACTGAAGCAGAGCATGATCCCCTCCCTTCGGAGACTGGGCCGCAGAGCAATATTTCAACATGATAACGACCCAAAACACACCTCCAAGACGACCACTGCCTTGCGAAAGAAGCTGAGGGTAAAGGTGATGGACTGGCCAAGCATGTCTTTAGACCTATACCCTATTGAGCATCTGTGGGGCATCCTCAAATGGAAGGTGGAGGAGCGCAAGGTCTCTAATAGCCACCAGCTTTGTGATGTCATCATGGAGGAGTGGAAGAGGACTCCAGTGGCAACCCGTGAAGCTCTGGTGAACTCCATGCCCAATAGGGTTAAGGCAGTGCTGGAAAATAATGGTGGCCACACAAAATATTGACACTTTGAGGCCAATTTGGACATTTTCACTTAGGGTTGTAGTCACTTTTGTTGCCAGCGGTTTAGACATTAATGGCTGTGCGCAGAGTTATTTTAAGGGGATAGCAAATGTACAGTGTTATACAAGCTGAACATTCACTACTTTACACTCTAGCAAAGTGTAATTTCTTAAGTGCCGTTTCAAATAGGAGCGGCCTTAAAGTCTCCCAATTCCCATCTGACTTTGAAGCCGCCCCGTATAGCGCAACTTCAGTGCGGCTTGCAAACAACTTCTGTATAGAAGTCAATGCAAGTCACCCCCAGAGTAGTACAGGAACCTTTTTCTAAGTCGGAGCGACTTGAGTGGCTCCTATTAGAACAGTTCCATTGTACTGCATGGAGCGCAGCCAGTCTCCCCTGTGTGAACTGGCACTCAACAGTCATATTATATCTTTGTAAATCTGCAGCTTTCATTTAACCACTTCCATGCCGCAGAACGTCATATGACATCCTGGGCTTTCAGTGGTGATATCTGAATGATGCCTGCAGCTGTAGGTATCATTTAGATATCATTTTTTTTGCAGCCAGCTATTCCCTACACCATAAGAACAATAATAGCGCCCTCTGGTGTTTCTTCAGGATCGCCCGTGCGATTAGCGAGCCAGAGAAGGAATCCGCCGGTGCCAGAAGTTAGCCATAGAGAAAACCAAGGGACAGATGATCCCCGTTAGTCTCTATGACTCTCAGAAGCCTGGGCGCGACGTAATGACGTCATGTCCAGGCCGACGGAAGTAAACAATGCCGGGGACTCAGCAGGAAAGCCTGAGATGGTTCATTTTTTCTTTTTCATCTGAGGCTTTCCAGCCTGGAGGAGAGATGTGGGGTCTCATAAAGAGGACCTGTCATGCACTATTCATATTACAAGGAATGTTTACATTCCTTGTAATATGAATAAAAGTGATCAAAAAAAAAGATTTTTAAAGGGAAAGTGTAAAAATAACATTTTTTAAATAATATATACAATAAAAAATAAAATGAAAACGCCCCCGTCCCCGTGTACTCGCATGCAGAAGTGAACGCATATGTAGGTCGCACCTGCATATATAAACAACGTTCAAACCACACATGTGAGGTATCACCGCAAACATTAGAGCGAGAGCAATAATTCTAGCCCAAGACCTTCTCTAGCTCTAAACATGTAACCTGTAAAAAATGGGCTTGGCGGCGATGCTGATGGATGGAGGCTCCTGTGTGGTTCCAAACAAGACTTTCATGCTTTGGCTGGTCTGGACGTTGTGACTGGGGGGTTTCCTTGTTGGCTTTATCTTCCCTTTTGGGGTGCCTCTACTAATACCGGTTTGTCAGCTCTTCGCTGTGTGATCGCTTGTCACTTAGATAACAGTATACTACTTGGTGGCCATTACCCACCACTCCCTTGCGTGCTGGCAATTTTGAGGGCCATTACCACGACACATATCCATCAGCTGTGCACGCCTTTGCTGTCCTATATGGTTACTTGGACACCCTAGCAGCCACTGTTCTTCATGGCTGAGTATATTCTTTATCATCGTTATTTTTGACTTGTTAATAATTCGGGTTGAGCTAAATGGTTATTCGCAACCTTTCTGTAGACAGTTTGTGTGGGTGTCCTACACGTCTATGAGCATTGTTTTTAAAATGACTATGACCAGATACCCCTGAGGAAAATATTGCAGTACATCGAAACGCGTTGGGTCCGTCTCTGCCTCCTTAGTGCGGCAGATGAGTGGTCTTTTATATAACCTTGTCTGTCCAGTGTTATGTACATATTCTTTGTTAATTTTCATGTCCATTTTGTATGCCTCATTGCCTATGTTGGGCACTATCCTTCACCACAATGGAATGTGTATTTTAAAGTTCACAAATAAATGTTACATTTTATGACTAGTTCTTGCTAAGTTGGTTCTCCCTTCAAAGTCCCATAGGGGGTTTTCTTATACTTGTTCTGTAAAAAATTTTAAAGCGCCGCCTATGGAGATTTTTAAGTACCAGGAGCGTACACAATTTTAAAGTGTGACATGTGAGGTATCTATTTACTCGGCGTAACATCATCTGCCACATTGTAAAAAAAAATTGGGTTAACTTTACCCTTTTTTTTTATTCATGAAAGTGTTTTATTTCCAAAAAAAAATGAGTTTTAAAAATTGCTGCGCAAATACCATGTGACATAAAATGTTGCAATGGCTGCCATTTTATTCCCTAGGGTCTCTGTTAAAAATATATATATATATATAATGTTTGGGGGTTCTGAGTAATTTCTAGCAAAAAAAAATGATGATGATTTTTACATGTAGGAGAGGAGTGCTGGAATTTGCGTGGTATGGAAGTGATTAAAAGAGAAGTATGGCTTTTTAAAAAAGCAGGGAACAAATGGAAGTGTTTATCGACACATACACGTCCATGGACCAGTTCTCCAGGGAGAACTGGCCCTGAGCTGCTCTTATGCAAGGGCATTTATACTGTATAGAAGGCACGTACATGGGTCAACATTGTTTACAAATATTTGCAGTCTTGTCAGCATGACTGATTTGGAATAGATTGCCAAGTATGGCATGTCACACTATAGATAAGCAACAAACAAGGTACAGAATAACCTTCAACATATGTTGCCATATGGTCATAAACCATTACAAGTTTTCTGTTTAAGCCATATCACGAGGATCTTGAAGAGTTCATGACACAAGAGTGAGCCCAGGGCTACGTTATAATTTATTTTTAAATCAGATTAATTCCTTTATCAACCCAGATGGCTGCAGCACCGATCCCAGCTGCAGCGCTGCCCCCCCCCCCCCCGCCATCTCTAAGACCAGGAACGGAGAGATCAAACACAGCTGATCATTCAGCTCTTGGTCTTCAGCCTGTAGACAGTCAGTGACTGTCAGTCTCTGGCTTTCTGCTCTGCCCCTCCAGCACTCCTGGACCGCTGAGCTGTGTAGGGGGTGGGAGCAGCTGGCTCAGGCTCTCAGTCGCTCGCTGAAAGGCTGAACCAGCTACTGGTCCAGGCTTTTGGGCAGATCCCGACCATATGGTTGGGATCTTTTCAGAGCCTGGACCGGGTCTGTGACTTTAGCGGACGACAGGCTTCAGCTAGCTGTCAGGTGAAAATGGGTCAAAGGAGTGCAAAATGAATTGCACTCCTGTGATCCACAGGAGAAGTAAAGTTTTGTCTATGCTTCTCTTTTAAAAAATGTGTGAAGTTCCTGCTTGAAGGCCTGTGTTCAGACACTTCCTTATATTGGGGGACAGCACTCTGTCCCTGTCTCCCAACTGTGCTATTGCATTTTTACCATGTAACGTGCACTTGTTGTCAACATCAGAAAGCCAGCCCTGAGCAATGACATGCAACCATGTAGTGTAGACAGGTAGCAGCTGTACTGAGGCTGTAGTAGATCAGCAGCACTGGGATTTAACAAATGAAGAATTAAGGAAGAAAACATTATTTTATTAAAAATAGCAATTGTTTATATTAAAAGTGCTTTAGGCTCCATTCACACTTGTGCGACTTAAAAATCATGGGATTTGCATCTTTACAGTGCAACTTGATGCCCCATACCAAAATAAAAAAAAGAATGGTGTGGGCCCCCCTCCACCCAAAATCCATACCAGACACTTATCTGAGTATAAAAAGGGAAAATGTTATACTGCTCTAAGCATAAAGGAAACAAGGAGGTGGCTGCCACACAACAAACCAAACACTTTGTAAACAGCTTGTAATCCAAAAAGTGTAGCGCTCACCCTTATAGTGGGACAGAAATAAGGGGAAGGATATTGAAAAGAAAAAATGGAGGGGAGGTGATCCAAACCTGTGTAGAGGTAGGTATGTGTTATAAAGTGCTAGTGCAAAAAAAACAAATGTGTTTAAACCAAAGTGGTATGAAAAAACAATCAGTGGATAAATATTCATAAAAAGTCAAAAAGATGTGCAAAAACAGCAATTAAGGTATATGTAAACAGCAATAGGTGTATATATATATATATATATTTCAAGTCCATATAAAGTCCAGAGAATGTGCAAATTGCAATAATTTATGCAACAAGATATCAGTCCTGTGTGGATCTGGATGTGGTGGAGTAAACGGAAAATGAAAATTTGCTGTTTACTCCACCACATCAAGATCCACACAGGACTGATATCTTGTTGCATTGATTGTTGCAGTTTGCACATTCTCTGGACTTTATATGGCCTTTAAAGAGGAAGCAAACCCTGATGTGTCACTTACCTGCAAACGAAGCCTGCGATGTCACCTGTGCAGGCAGCGTCCATCTTCAGCACCTCTTCCTTACGGAGCCGCGACTCTGGCTCTGTGACTGGCCGGAGTCATGTGACGTGACATCATCAACGGAGGATAATGAAATTAAAAATATGGTGCGGCGCTGCTTGAAAGTGTACAAATATATATGTGTATGTTATGGTAATTATGATATGAACACACAAAAAACTGTTCAGTGAAAACTTCAAACAAAGTGCTATAGAATTGTAAAAAGCCATGTAAAGTGCAAATGAGGTTATAAAACAATAAATGACAAATAGGCCTAATTCATAGGGCCAAATAACTGTGAACAACAAAGTGCTAATGTGCCAAGGTAAGTCCAACCAATGTATAGTCCAAAAACATTATCCAGTGGATAAAGTATTTCCAATTGTAGTACCAAATAGAGACCACACGGAGGCGATCTCATCACAGCCCCATATAGTACGAGCACTCACCGCAGGTTTTCCCTAGATGTGGAGAGCTGTAAGTGAAAAACTCTTCTTAGAGATCATGATCAGGTTTTCCCTAGATGTCGAGAGTTGTAAGTGAAAAACTCTTTTTAGAGATCACGATCGTTCTTCTCCACCCGTGAGTATTCCTCATATAGAAAGGATGAACAGAGAAAACTCCATGGAATAAGAGTGTTTTTTTTCTAGAATCCGTATCCCCACCTCCACTTACATTGCCTGTATGCGAAGTCAGACTCAAAGGCAAAAAGCTTCCGTGCTCTGCATTCCACGGGCATACCGGAAGTACGTAAGGAAGCTGAAGGCTATGCCTTACGTGTTTCGTCATAGGGATGTCATCTGAGGTGACGCCATCTTACGTCTCCCTCCAGCTTATATAATGGACAGTCGGCAGGCAACTTACGGTAACATGACTTAGTGGAGCCGGATTTTTTGTCATCATCCTTCACATGCAAAGCAAAATAAAACAATTCATTCATAGTCCGTTTAAAATAATGACTGGTTCTAATAACACACTTGCAATACAATAAGTTAAAATATTAAAATATGTGGAAAAAAGGAAGACAGCTTGTAACTCCGAGCGGCATATTTCATTATGGTTTAAGCTTCTGCTTGTCAGAAGTTTTCGGTAAGGCCAGCAGCTTTGACACACAATATTATTTAATATTTTAATTTTTTTTTTATTTTATATATATATTATTTGATTATTTTAACACCAATTTCACTTAGGTTATTTTTTGGTAAGATTTCATATCCATAGTGCGGTATCTCTTCCCTATCATCAATGGAGGGCATGCTGGGTCGGTGACATCACAAGGGGCGGTGCCATCTAGTATTTTTCATTGCAGACAATCTTTTGTTTCATTCAGCTGGCAGTGGGGAAACCCGCTGACAGCTGATGAGTCATCAGTAGTTAAAGACGCAGCGGCCGGCTTCCCTGCCCACTCCTTAAATCCAGCTATTCATCACAGAGAATTCAGGGATCGGTTGATACATTTTCAACCGATTCGAATTCCAATAGTTCTGAAAATAGCAATTCATTAGTAAACTAATAAAGGAAATGAAAACAAAATGAATAGCATGTCTGAAAGTCACCCACAAGTAGAGTTGCCACCTCATCCCTTTAAAACCGAACACATATGAATTACACAGGTTCTGCGGCTGATTAAGGTGGTAATTAAACTCCCTTGGTGCCTTATCTGCATTCAATTAGCCTCGGAACCTGTGTAATTCATATGTGTTTGGGTGTATAAAAAAGAAGAGGAAAGAAGATTTGGGGCTTTAAATGAAATCTGCCACCATATTTGATAATGTATGTACAAAAGGCCATATGTGTATATAATGTCAACTTGCCATGATTGAAGCACATAGATCATAGTCACAAAAAATCATATAAATGGTCATAAAGCATACATGGGTTTATTTTACGTCAAAGACAGTCTCTCATATAAACATGATACAATGATCAAATGATTCTTCATATACTATGTGCATGCTACAGTGATCAAAAGGCATGATGAAAAACAGCCATACAATGTATATACACAGATCAATATAAATGCATGAATAATATGATTCAAAAATGGCTCATGCATGCTATATAAAAAGGTATAAAAATCAATAAAAATAGGACTTGTCAGGGTATCCTTGTTCAATGTTTGTAATAAGAGCCCCAATTTTGGAACTCTGTATGGGGAGCCCTTGATACGGAACTCAACACATTTCGTGGTGTTTCAACCACTCATCAGGAGTTTTAGAAAAGATGATGCTGGAAAAATTCAAAAATAGCTATTAACCACTTCCATACAGGACACTTACACCCCCTTCCTTACCAGACCAATTTTCAGCTTTCAGCACTCTCACACTTTAAATGACAATTACTCAGTCATGCAACACTGTACCCAAACAAAATGTTTATCATTTTTTTCTCACAAATAGAGCTTTCTTTTGCTGGTATATAATCACTGCTGGATTTTTTATTTTTTTCAATATAAGCGAAAAAGTAGCAAAAATTTTGAAAAAAAAAAAAAAATTTTTTTTAGTTTGTATTGAAAAATTTTGCAAAAAAGTAATTTTTCTTCATAAATTTGGGCGATAATTTATACTGCTACATATCTTTGGTAAAAATAACCCAAATTAGTGGTCGTCACTAATATATGGTCGTTTTCTTTCGAGATAAACACTCTTTTTTTACTATTTGTAAAACAAACCCATGTCACAACGTACTGACTCATTAACAGTAAATTTCACACTCTCACGACTTTCGACTTTTAACCAGACCATTCCTTCCCCCACATTCACAGGACATACCTTCACCAATTATCGATAAAAACTTAAAAAGGTCGTAGTAGAAAAGATTTTGAGGACTACTCACCAACTTTGTGGTGCTTTACACAACTCAAGGCATAGTTCCCGAGGGGTATGTCTCAAGGTTTTAAC
>BLSH010120191.1:532413-545790 GCA_018402905.1 Glandirana rugosa
AAAAAAAAAAAACTATCTAAACTGTTTAAAACCCATAAACTATGTAGATGAACACACAATAAAGGTCTCAACGAAAGGGTAACTTCTTTGACATGGTCAGGTCCCTTGGTAATATGTTACGATAGTATCGTACAAATGTAGTGGTCAATTAATGAAGTCTACCGAACGAACCGCTATAAAGTGGTACATACCCCCAGTTTCAGTACGTCATACACACATTTCACATGTAGTACCGTTTTTGGTTAATGTAGTAGACATTTCATGAACGTGTCAAGGGGTACAAAACACAGAAATTTATACGATGTTCATGTCCTTTTTTTGTACAACTACACAGTATTTACGTCAATCGATGCACTCTGGAAATAACACACAAGTAGATGTATCAAATACCCAAAATTTGTCAAATCTATCAAAAAAAAAAAAAAAAAAATAAAAATAAAAATAATAATTAATAAATATATATATATATATATATATATATATATATATATATAAATAAAATCTTTTGAATTTAGAAGCAGAATGTGCAATAGTAGTTTTTACCTCGAGATACCCTATTGCTTCTCTGGTTCCAAGATCTTCATGTCTACTAAGGCGGATTACAAGTTGCCAAAAAGTAGCACTGTAGGTTTTTGAATTAAGATCCTCATGTTTTGCTAGCCTCTTCAATATCTTGTAACGTGATGGGCACCCCACTCCTGCTCTTTTTGCCTGCTCGTACCAGCTTTCTCCCTCCAAGTTGTTTGGGCAATTCACATAAGTGATATTCTTGTGATATTGGTTATAGTTGTTGATGATTTGGTAAACTTCCATATCTTCCTTTACTTTCACTAATTGCCTTTCCAGTTCATTACGTTGTTTTAAAAGTGCATTTTTTTCATTTTGAGCCAGCTGTCTTTGATTCACTTCTTCTTCTAGTTCCATTTTATGTTGGTGGTCATCCAATACATTTTTATATTGTTCGGAATGTAACTGCTCTTGAAGTTTCTTGCATTTAGTTTTCAAAAGCGAGTTTTCTTTTTGAAGGTTTGTAATTTCAGCTGTTTGCATATCCAAGCGTTTACTCATAGCCGTTGCTTCGTCATCAAACTGCTTTTTAAGTAACTCAAATTTTGTTTTCAAAAGGAAGTTCTCTTTTTGAAGGTTTGTAAGGTCAGCCGTTTGCTTTGCCAATTGTTGATGCATGGCTGTTGCCTCATCCAACCTACCTTCAGTGAATTTTGCAAGGTAGTATAGCTCTCGCCACACAGCTGCCCTCTCCTTGCCTGACTTGGGTGGTTCTGAATGGGATTGCTCATACGTTTCCCAGGATCTACACCATCCTTTCCAAGGGTTCCAGTCTTTGTTGGCTACGGCTACTAAAGGTGAATTATGAAAAGTTTGTAACAATTCTTTCCAGTCGTCACATACTGTTTTCCAAGGGCTATCCTTCTTTCTAGATATCAAGCGTCTTAGTGACTCCATATTTTTAAGCAAACTGTGAAGATGGATTGCTGTTCTAGAAGGGGAAACAAATGGTAATGTCTCATAGTATTATTAATAAAAGGGATTTAAAGAAACGTAAATTCACAGGACTCAGGACTTCAATGTAGTAAACTGTACAGTAAGAGCCCATTTACACTAGTTAACACAGTTGGGCTGCATTTTTAGCACTCTCCAACTGCTCCCCCTTTTTCTGCAGTGACTAGGGGGGTACACATGACGCAGCAGGAATTATACTCTGTAGAGCTGCACGATTCTGGCTAAAATGAGAATCACAATTTTTTTGCTTAGAATAATGATCACGATTCTCGTAGCGTAACATCATCTTTCACATTATACAAAAAATAATTGGGCTAACTTTGCGGTTTCGTTTTTTTTTTTCATTAATTGAAGTCTATTTTTTCCCAAAATAATAACATTTGTAAGACCGCTATGCAAATACAGCGTGACATAAAATATTGCAACAATCGCCATTTTATTCTCTAGGGTCTCTGCTAAAAAAAAATATATAATAAAAAAAAAAAAAATATATATATATTATATATATTATATATATATATAAAAATATATATTTTATTTATTATTTTTATTTTAAGTTACTTATATAGCGCCGTCAATTTACACAGTACTTTACATAAACATTGTGCATTCACATCAGTCCCTACCCTCAAGGAGCTTGCAATCTAAGGTCTCTAACTCACATTCATACAAACACATACTAGGGGCAATTTTTAGACAGGATCTAATTAACCTACCAGCATGTCTTTGGAGTGTGGGAGGAAACCGGAGTGCCCGGATGAAACCCACGCAGGCACAGGGAGAACATGCAAACTCCGGGCAGGTAGTGTCGTGGTTGGGATTCGAACCAGTGACCCTTTTGCTGCTAGGCGAAAGTGCTATCCACTACACCACTGTGCCCCCGTTCCACACGTCTATTAGATGCATCAGAGACATATGTCCCCTAACCATTAGTTTAGCTGCATTAAAGGCTAAGTTCACCTTTTAAAAAATACTGTGCAGTCAAGAGGCCTCAGTTGTGTAAAAATATTGTCCATCTTAGAAAAACAGAGCTTAGTTTACATGACACGCCTGCAGGTCAATCTCTGCTTCCCACAAGCCAAAAAACGACCATTGTGACTATCTGCTTTGTTCTGGCATAGAAGCTGGCATGCCTTGACTGTTGAGCATGCCATAACAGGAGCGAGTGCTCATCCCATGATCTTAAACCTGCACACTTCCTCCCCTCCACCCCTTTGCAGCAACTGGAATAGATTTGTTTAAAGCTCTCCACTAGCCACTTATAGTGGGCTACCACTACCAGGACCCAGAAATGTGAGCACAAGATTGACTTTTATTTCCAGTAAATGTTTGTTATAATATTGGGGGCTTGTTGTGCCCTCTCTCAGTGTGTCAAAGGTAGAAGCTACCCATTAAAGCCTCATACACACGGACGTTTTTTGACGCCGGCGTTTTCTGGCATTTTTTGCAGCTCTCCATGTTAGTCAACGGCCCTATAAAAACGCCAACGTTTTTGAGCTGTAGATGGCGTCGGATTTGGTGAAACTAGAACCCACGGCCAGTGCGTTCTGAGGCTGTAACGTTTTGGCATTTTTTGACGCCGATGCCACAAAACGCTCACTAACGCCAACTAACGCTGTACCGGCGTTTTTTTGACGCTGACGTTTTTAGGTTGAAAAATAGCAGAGGGATGTTTTTTAAAAAAAAAACGCCTATTGACGCCGACGCTCTCTAACGCCGATGCATAACGCCGAAAAACGCAGATTTCTCCTACGTTCACTGACAGACGCAGCTCTTCATTACGTGTGGGGTTGTCCAACTAGGAGTTAACTAGGCAGGGAAAAGAAACAGCTGGCCCCTCCCATCGGGCCGTCCTCTCTTC
The DNA here is from genome assembly GCA_018402905.1 of Glandirana rugosa. Taxonomy (NCBI): domain Eukaryota; kingdom Metazoa; phylum Chordata; class Amphibia; order Anura; family Ranidae; genus Glandirana; species Glandirana rugosa. Next base: position 535,796 of record BLSH010120191.1, read on the forward strand.
CCACATAAACCCTCGCATAGCATAGCTCTTCAGTTTCAATGCCTAGTTTGCAAGAGAAAGGGATCAGGGAACGGCGGTTTTCCGCCATTATTCGCACTACGCTGCGACTTAGCCAGGATGACAAATCGCAGACTTCTGCGCATGTGGTGGGGTCCTCCAGGCCCCATAGGGCCCCCAAGGCTTACCCCTATGATCAATTTTTCTTGATCACTTTAATTGTCATGAATGGCAGCGTCCACAGCATTCTTTTTCGCGGCAGCACAGTGGTGTAGTGGATAGCACTTGCTCCTGACGGCAAAATGCTTGCTGGCTCAGGTCTTAGCCATGACCTCCCTGCCTGAAGTTTGCATGTTCTCCCTGTGCCTGCGTGGGTTTCCTCCCGGTTCTCCGGTTTCCTCCTACACTCCGAGAGCATAGGCCAAAACGGTTCGCTGCTCGCTATCCCTTTGAGGAAAGTTTTTTTGTAAAAAAAAACCACACAAAAAAAAAAAAAACGGAAGTCGCCTGTGGTGATCCCGCTGATAGCTCGCCTTAATAAGGCGACGACCATTCCTCTGGAAGGGGTTCCTTCCTTCGAGGACCCCGCTGACAAAAAGACAGTGGCACTGTTAAGGTCGCTCTTCCTGGTGGCAGGCTCTGCTCTGCGACCAAGCTTGACATCCGCCATGGTGGCGCAATATCTGTCTAAGCGTATGGCGGAGCTCCATGTTCTGGACTGCAGCTGCCTAATTGGATACACCGCAGGGGGCTAAATTTTTGCTCCAAGGTTTCAAGTACCTTGGTGATGCGGCCGTTGATTTACTGCCTATGTTATCCAGGATAGCAGTGTTGCCGTATCCTCAGACAGGTACTCTGGTTGCGTTTTGGTCCGGTGACCATGCTTCCAAAAAAGGTCTCGTAGACCTTCCCTTTCAGGGTGGACATCTATTCGGTCCACGGCGGGGTGAGATCATCAAGGATTTCACAGGAGGTAAATGCACCTTCCTCCCAGAGCCCCGGAGGCGTGAGTTTCGCCGTAGACAGGGGCCCCCTACCGGGGATCGGAAGAGGTTCTTTCGCGCCCCCGGCGCGGCGGGTAAAAGGGACCCGCCCCGGTAAGGTCGCTGCAGGGGCCGGGTACCGGCAGTGTCAGCGCAAAACCGAAAAGGCAGAGGACAAACCTCCTCAGCCTGATGGGTTGCTCCCACCCGGGTTTGCGACGGCGTGGCATACGTGAACCATCAGGGCGGCAAAAGGAGTCCAGCAGCTGCGGCGGAGGCACCTCTGATACTGCGTTGGGCGGAACGTCACATTCCGGCAATCTCTGCCACTTACATTCCAGGTGAGAAAACTGGCAGGCGGTCTTTTTCAGTCGCAAGACGCTGGACCAGGGAGAGTGGTCTCCCCACCCGGAGGTGTTCAACCAGATTTGCCGCGGATGGGGGACACCAAACTTGGATCTCTGGCGTCCCGGTTCAATCACAAGGTGAAGACCTTTGTGTTCAGAACGAAGGATCCGTTGGCAGTGGCCACGGACGCACTGGTGGCCCCCTGGGGCCGTTATCGTCTTCTGTTCGCCTTCCCTCTGTTAAAACTTCTACCGCGTTTTGATACGCAGGATAGTGGCGGAGGGAATACCATTAATCCTGGTGGCTCCAGATTGGCCTCAGCGCACTTGGTACGCCAACGTGGTGCAAATGGTGGCAATTGCCCTCTGGCGGCTCCCGCTGCAAGACGATCTGCTGTCTCAGGGGCCCATTTTGCACCCTGCCTTACCTTCGCTGGCTTCGAGGGCCTGGCTATTGAGTCCCAGGTGCTAAGAGACAGGGGAGTCGCTGACTCCGTGTTCCCTACCTTGTTGAGGGCTCGCAAGTGTACTTCTCGCAAAAGTTACCTCCGCACCTGAAATGCTTTTATAGCTTGGTGCGAGGCGGAGGGTCGTAACCCTCGCTCTGACGTAGTGTCCAGGGTCCTGATTTTTTTGCAGCAGGACCTGAAAAAAAAAAACAAAAAAAAAAAAAAAACTGGCCTTGAGTACTCTCAAGGGCCGGAGATTGGCTCTGGCGATCCCTTTCCAGAGTCCTTTGGCTTCACACTCGTTGATTCGTTCTTTTGTACAAGGTGTGCGACTTGTGGCGCTTCGGGTGAAGACCCGATGGCTCAGGGGGATCTGTTTTTGGTACTTTCTGTACCTCAGGAACCACCCTATGTAAATATCAGGGTGATTCCCTCTCTACTGCGGTCGCAAAAGGTGGCTTTTGGCTGCCGTCACTTCCGCCAGACGGGTGTCTGACTTGGCAGCACTATCGTGCAAGTCTTCCTACTTGGTCCTGCATAAGGACAAGGCGGTCTTGCGACCCCTTCCTTCCGAAGGTGGTTTCTTCTTTTCACATTAATGAAGATATTGTTCTTCATTCTTTGTGCCCTCGTCCATCACACCCAAATGAAATCAAATTGCATGCCTTGGACGTAGTGAGGGCCTTACGAATGTATTTAGCTGCTACAGCCTTTTTTCGGAAGGCTGATGCCTTATTTGTGCTGACAGGGGGTACGCGCAAAGGCTTGGCTGCCTCCTCGGCTACTACTTTCGTTGGATTAGACAAACCGTGACCCACGCATATTCTTTTGGGGCAAGGTCCCCCTTTTCAGTCACGGCTCATTATACCCGGGTTGTTACTACTTCCTGGGCTTTTAGACACCAGGCCTCGGTGTCACAGGTGTGCAAGGCGGCCTCTTTTATATAATTATGCGCTAGAATCTTTGGAAGCTGCCTCTGGCCACAAAGTTTTGCAGGCGGCAGTGTATGCGCGTCTGGCGCCTCCTTAGAGGTTCTGTTGGGTACAGTTGTTATTGTTTACCCACCCCTCTTTTTGACACAGCTTGGGGACATGCCCACACGTAATGCAGAGCTGCGTCTGTCAGTGAATGTAGGAGAAAAAGGGATTTTATTAAAACTTACCGTAAAATCCTTTTCTCCGAGTTCACTGACAGACGCAGCACCCACCCCTCTGTGCTCTGTTCTTTGTACGGCTTGTGTACAAACTGAAGAGCTATGCTATGCAAGGGTTTATGTGGGAAGAGAGGACGGCCCGATGGGAGGGGCCAGCTGTTTCTTTTCCCTGCCTAGTTAACTCTTAGTTGGACGAGCATAAACCCCACATGTAATGAAGAGCTGCGTCTGTCAGTGAACTCGGAGAAAAGGATTTTACGGTAAGTTTTAATAAAATCCCTTTTTTTTTCCTTGACGTCGGGCCCGACGTTTTGTTTATTTTTTAAGAAACGTCCGTGTGTATGAGGTCTTATACTGTAAGTAACCCACCAAAGTAAACCCTTAAGCCCTGTACACACAATCAGAATATCGTACAAAAAATATTGCTATCTAAACGATCGTACAATAATCTGATCGTACACAGTACACAGCTTTCGTATGAAATTTTCCATAGGGACAAACGCGAAAATTTTACTCGTACGATGCAAGACTGTACGACTTTCATTTAACCCCTTTCGGACCACTCCACGGACATATACTGCGGCGGGCGGCCGCTCTGTGCCAGGGCATGTACCCAGTGCGTGATCTGACACTTTTAAGTCTGGGGCGACCTGCTCCTGCTATGATTGGACACAGCGGGAGCCAATCAGCAGGTCCAGCGGACAAAATGTCCACCGGGACCTGCCAAATGTTCGGGAGACAGGCAGATTGGAGATCTGCCTATGTAAACAAGGCAGATCACCGCTCTGTGAGAGGGGAATATACTGATCCTGTGTTTCTGCTAAGCAGGAACACAGGTCTTTACCTTCTACCAGTCAAAGCACCTCCCCAACAGTTAGTAAGCACTCCCAGGGAACACATTTAACCTTCTGATCACCCCTGATGTTAACCCCTTCCTCGCCAGTGTCATTAGTACAGTGGCAGTGCATATTTTTTTTAGCAGTAATCACTGTAATAATGTCCCCAGTGTCAAAAGTGTCAGTTAGGTGTCCGATTTGGCCACCGCAATATCGCAGTCCCGCTATAAGTCGATGATCACTGCCATTACCAATAAAAAAAAACCCCATAAAAAATAAAAATATCCTACAGTTTGTAGTCGCTATAACTTTGGCGCAAACCAATCAATATATGCTTATTGGGATTTTTTTACCAAAATGATGTAGCAGAATACATATTGGCCTTATTCAATGAAGGAATTTGATTTTTCACATTTTTTTTATTGGGTATGTAGCATAGCAGAAAGTAAAAATTGTTGTTTTTTTTTTTCAAAATTGTCGGTCTTTTTTTGTTTATAGCGCAAAATATAAAAACTGCAGAGGTGACCAAATACCACCAAAAGAAAGCTCTATTTGTGGGAAAATAAAGGACAAACGTTTTATTTGGGTACAGCGTTGCACGACTGCTTAATTGTCAGTTAACCACTTGCCGACCGCCCGCCGCAGCGTGACGCCGGCAAGTTGGCCCGTTGCTGCGAAACGTGACGGCGGCCGCGATAATGAGTATTGTGAGCACGCTGCCAGAGGCACTCTCGCGCATTCACTGTGTTCAGGGGCAGGGGGGGGCCAGGGAGCGGGTAGGGCGGACTCGTTCGCCGCCGGCTACCCGCGATGGCTCCCCCGCAGTGAGAGAACAGAGGTCCGTGTAAGTAAACACGGATCTCCGTTCTCAGAGGGGGAAGGGTGGTGATCACAGGCTTCCTGTATATGGAGGCCGTCATCACCCCCTTCCCCCAGCCAGGCCAGCCCACACACAGTTAGAACACTCCCAGGGAACACTGTTAACCCTTAGAGTGCACCCTGCAGGTTAACCCCTTCACTGCCAATGGCATTTACACAGTAATCAGTGCATTGTTATAGCACTGATCGCTGTGTAAATGCCATTGGTCCCAAAAAAGTATCAGAAAGGTCCGACATGTCCGCCGCAATATCGCAGTACCACTAAAAATCGCAGATCGCTGCGATTACTAGTAAAAAATTTAAAAAAAAAATAAAAACCCCAGAAATTAATTCTCATCATTCGTAAACGCGGCAACTTTTGCGCAAACCAATCAATAAACGCCGATTGCAATTTTTTTTTTACCAAAAATATGGAGGAAGAAATAATATAAATCGCCCAAAACCGATGGAAAAAAATGTTTTTTAATATTTTTTTTTTGGATTTGTATTTTAGCAAAAAGTAAGAAAAACAGTTTTTTTTTTCAAAATTGTCGCTCTTTTTTTGTTTATAGCGGCGATCAGAAATGATGCAGAGGGGATCAAATACCACCAAATACAGCTCTATTTGTGGGGGAAAAAAAAGGACAGAAATTTTGTTTGGGTACAACGTCGCACGACCGCGCAATTGTCAGTTAAAGCGACGCAGTGCTGAATCGCAAAAAGGGCTCTGGTCCTGAAGTGGGGAATCCTTCCGGGGCTGAAGTGGTTAAAGTAACACAGTGGGGGCTGAAGTGGTTATTCAGTACAGTTTTCATCTGAAATTACAATACAAACACATTACATAACTTCCAAATTTTTAATTTTGTGGTACAATAATTTTATCACTTTAGTAACCTATTCGCTTTCGATATGGAGACTAGCACGCAAAATAAATAAACAAAAAAACGGACAATCATTCGTCCGATAATCTAATCATGAGCACTAGGCTTTACACACCAAAAATACTGTCAAATCATTTAACATCTTGTTGTTTGATAACGGAATCAGGGTTGATTTACTATAATAGTCATAGGGATTGTTCACTCATCCTATTCCATAAAGCTGCGTTTACATTGAGTATCTAATCACGCACAAGGGAAATTACAAAAAGAAATGTAATCCAATGGCCCCTTTCGATTTTACTGCGATTTCTGATCAGTACGACTTTGGTCCGACTTTGTTGCAACTTTGACACAATGAAAACATATTACAAAGTCATACAGAAATCGCATCTATATTATTCAGGTGCAATTTGCATGAGACTTTGACGGTTTAACATTGAAGTCTATGGACCTCAAGTTGCATGTTGGACCAAAGTAATGCAGGGATTACATTGAAGTTGGCATGACTTCAAAGTCGTACAGATATGAGGGGTGCTCATTGGAAATAATAGGGAACGACTTGTCATGCGACTTTGCAGTCCCAAATCGCAGGACAACTCGCACAAGTGTGAAAGGGGTCTACTTGTACAGTACAAATAGGGAGTCGTACATTGTTGCAGATCAAGTGAATTGAGGTGAACAGTCACTTTACAAAGTGCAAATACAGCAATTATCCTTCTTTAAATCATTAATGTATTTCTTATTTTGGTGGAAAAGAAAGAAAGAAACAAAAAAGTAATCCTGAATCTGATAGAAAACAAATGCTTACCTCCAAACTAGTGACTCAGAGCTTGCTTTCTGTGTACCTCTGCACACCACCTCTCTGAGCAGCTGAACAGGAAGTGTATTTCTCTGGGCACAAACAAAGAGATATGAGAGGGGGTCTGGCTGCAGAGTGGAGCTCCACCGGTGATGGGAAGCATGTGACCTCCACAGGAAGCATTTTTTTTTTACTGACCTTTTTTGTGAGTCTCTGCAGCTGGAGCTCCACTGTCACCAGGAAATGTGATCTCCACAACCTCCAACTTTTTTTATTTTTAAATTATCTTTAATGTAACAAACTAGGAATAGACAAAACTACAGGTGGAGGTCACATGATTTCTGTGTAGAGTAGAGCTCCAGTAGCTAAGATATATTTGGTGAGTTTTGTACTTTCTATGAAAGTTCTGTCCTTAACCACTTCAGCCCCGGAAGGATTTCCAGCTTTAGGACCAGAGCACATTTTGCGATTCGGCACTGCGTCGCTTTAACTGACAATTGCGCGGTCGTGCGACGTTGTACCCAAACGAAATTTGCGTCCTTTTTTTCCCACAAATAGAGCTTTCTTTTGGTGGTATTTGATCCCCTCTGCGTCATTTCTGATCGCCGCTATAAACAAAAGAAGAGCGACAATTTTGCAAAAAAACCCAAATTTCTTACTTTTTGCTAGAATACAAATCCAAAAAAAAAATATAAAAAAACATTTTTTTTCACCGTTTTTGGGCGATTTATATTCTTCCTCATATTTGCGATAAAAAAAATCGCAATCGGCGTTTATTGATTGGTTTGCGCAAAAGTGGTCACGTTTATGGATGATGAGAATTCATTTTTGGGGTTTTTATTTTTTTTAAATTTTTTATTAGTAATGGCGGCGATCTGCGATTTTTTGCGGTACTGCGATATTTCAGCGGACATGTCAGACCATTTTGACACTTTTTTGGGACCATTGGCATTTATACAGCGATCAGTGCTATAAAAATGCACTGATTACTGTGTAAATGCCATTGGCAGTGAAGGGGTTAACCTGCAGGGGGCGCTCTAAGGGTTAAGTATGTTCCCTGGGCGTGTTCTAACTGTAGGGGGCTGCACTATCTGGGGAAGGGAAGTGGTCACAGCCTTCACGTACAGGAAGGCTGTGATCACAGCCCTTCCCCCTCACACAGAGCGGAGGTCCGTGTTTACATACACGGACCTCCGCTCATTCGCTCCGGGGGGGCCATCGCGGGTAGCCGACGGCAATCGAAGCCGCCGCACCCGCTCCCTGGCCCTCCCCGAACACAGTGAGCGCGTGGGCGCGCCTCCGGCGGCGCGCACTCACTAAACTCGTTCCCGCAGCCGCCGTCGTATGACGCCGTTTTGCGGGAACGAGCCACTTTGCCGCCGTCAGATGCCGATCGGCGGTCGGCAAGTGGTTAAGGCCTCATACACACGGATGTTTCTTAAAAAATAAACAAAACGCCGGGCCCGACGTCAAGGAAAGAAAATCAGCGTTTTTCGGCGTTATGCATCAGCGTTAGTGAGCGTTGGCTTCAATAGGCATTTTTTTTTTAAAAATCATCCCTCTGCTATTTTTCAACCTAAAAACGTCGGCATCAAAAAACGCCGGTTAACGGCTGGTACGTCAAAAAACGCCAAAAAGTTACAGCTTCAGAACGCGCTTGCCGTGGGTTCTAGTTTCAGCTCACTAACGCCGATGCCATCTACAGCTCAAAAACGTCGGTGTTTTTATGGTGCCATTGACAAACATGGAGAGCTGCAAAAAACGCCATAAAACGCCGGCGTCAAAAAACGTCCGTGTTTATGAGGCCTAAAGCCAGTTAAAAGTCAGCAGCTTCAAAAAGTGTAGCTGCTGACTTTTAACAAATCGGACACTCACCTGTCTCAGGCTCCAGCAATGCAGCCGCCTGTAGGCTCGCTCTTCTCCCCCTCCCCTCGGTGGCGCCGGAATCACAAGTGTGGACTTCAAAGCCGGGCGATTCACGCTGCGCTTTGTGAATGGCCGGCGTATTTTCTGGGACCTGTGACGTTCCCCAGAAAAATGGGAGGGGAGGTGAACTTCCTTCCGGCGCCAGGACAGGAAGTGCAGCTTGGACCCTGTGAAAACAGGGTCCCAGCTGCCCCCCTAAAAAATGACATGCCAATTGTGGCATGTCAGTGGGGGTCAGCTCCCCTTAAAGTGGAAGTTCCACTTTTGGGTTGAACTCCGCTTTATGTTAACAAAGTGGATTTGTTTGTAAAAGCAAAAAGCACTTTTAACAATGTACATGTTTGGTGATGATGGAAGTTCGTGTTTATATTGGAAGAGGAATGCAATCCATGTCTCTTACAGGAATAGGCTCGGACGTGTTCGGAACCGAACGTGTCCGAGCCCACCAGGAAGTGAACCCTGTGCTGTGCTAATCACAGGCAGTGAGACATTCCCCTGTAGCGTCATTTTTTGATAACCTCGCAAAACTGGATAACGGAAATGACGTTCCGTCGCCGCCATATTGCTACACCCGCACTAGTCTATACTAAGGATACAGAGAGAAGGCGGAAAGTGGACATCTTTTTACACCCACCGGTGTTTTTAATTTCACAGTTATTTTGAACAGCAAACGGTGCTTACATGCTGAAAGACAGCCGCGCATCGGGGAAATGTGTCATTGCCTGTGATTAGCACAGCACAGGGTTCACTTCCTGGCGGGCGCGGGCACGTTCGGTTCTGAACACGCCCGAGCCCGTCCTTAGTCTCTAAGCACAATTTCATTGTCCTTGTTTGCCCCACCTTCATGCCAACTAACCGGGCCAAGATTGAGACACACACGGATCTCGGCGCAAAAAATGTTTTATGGTTGAAACGTATGTCGGCATTAACCCTCCATCTTGAAAATCTTGAAAATCATATATGTTCTGGTGCAAATATTATCCACTTAGCGGCCACCTGGCCGCATTGTACTGAGGACGGGGCCCGCTGTAGGCAAAGCGATGTGCTGGTACGTTGCTGCCTACTCCCAGGTGGGTGGGGCCCACATACTAACTCCCGCTATGATTGTACACAGCGTCCCAGCCAATGATTCACACCCCGGACTAGCTGATCGCCTGTGTCCAATCACAGCTCAGAGCTCTGTGTTGGTTCTGTACAGAGGGAGTCAGTGATCATTAGTATAAAACAGCACACTGTGCACACTTTACACCTAGGTAAGAAACATATTTAACCCCTTGATCGCCCTAGATGTTAATCCCTTCCCAGCCAGTGTAATATTTTTAGCACTGATCACTGTATTAGTGTCACTGGAGATGTCAGTGGCAGTTAGTCAGTTCCCCCCAGCGGCAGTTAGTGTCAGATCACAGTCCCACTATAAGTCGTTTATCTCCGCCATTTGTAGTATAAAATGAAAAAATAAAAATTCCAGTACATTAACTATGTTATTTCTATTAGGGCCAGTTTACACTTGCTTCAAGTTCAAGCTTTAGCAGTGCTTGAAAGCACCTTCCAAGTCCCTATAGAAGTCTATGACAAATCTTGTTTGAAGCTCTATTCTGACTCCTAACTGTTGTAATGGCGACTTATCCCTTGTTGAGACCTCTATGCCTGGCCTGTATAAGCAGATATGATCACCGCAGACAGTTCTTATCAGATAGTGACTCACCAATTACCGATTTCTTCCATGAGCGTTTATTCATTGGAATAGCAGGTACAGCATACAACAA
>BLSH010120191.1:547239-564331 GCA_018402905.1 Glandirana rugosa
TCCAAATCCCGACTGCCACTGGGGGGGGGGGGGAGGGGACGACTGACTAACTGCCACTGACATCACCAGTGACACTAATACAGTGATCAGTACTAAAAATATGACACTGTCTGTGGAGGGGTAACATCTAGGAGCAATCAAGGGTTAAATATGTTCTTTACCTAGGTGTAATGTGTGTACAGTGTGCTGCTTTATACTAATGACCACTGACAGATCACTCCCTCTGTACAGAACCTGTGAACATGTGCGCGCCCTAAACCTGGGAGTAGGAGGTGACTTACCGGCACACCGCTTTGCCTACAGCGTCCACCCATCCTCAGTACAATGCGGCCGGATGGCCGCTAAGTGGATAATATTTGCACCAGAACATATATGATTTTCAAGAAGATGGAGGTTTAATTCCGACATACGATTCAACCATAAAACATTTTTTGCATGGAGATCCGTGTGTGTCTCAATCTTGGCCCAGTTAGTTAGCATGAAGGTGGGGCAAAACAGGACAATAAAATTGTGCTTAGACACATGGATTGTATTCTTCTTCCGACATAAACATGAACTTCCGCCATCACCAAACATGTACATTGTTAAATGTGCTTTTTGCTTTTACAAACAAATGCACTTTTCAAAGTTAACTTAAAGACAGCACTTTAACCACTTGCCAACAGCCTTGCGTACTTTTACTGCTGCAGTGGTGCTGTAGCGCGAATCGCCGTTTATATGGACAAGTTCAGGTCAAAAACGAATGGGTAATAAGCCTGTGCAGGAAGCCTAATCTTTGTAAACTCTAAGCTTTACCTGTGTAACTGAATTAAAGAAACACAGTGGTTAAACAAAAACATTTTACATTTAGGCTCCATGTACACTGGGCTTTAAAAAACGTCTGATCTCTTTGGAGTAAAAAAAGCTCATAGAGCATTGTTTGTACAAAGTTTTTTTTCTGCCAATGAGCTCCAATTAGAAAGGTGATCCAGAAGGGTTTTTTTCCCTACCTCTAAACGTTGAGCTCAAAATATGCCTCTAATCGTCCTAATGTGCATGGACATATAGGAGGACATTGAGCTGCTTCTACAGGCAGAACACTAAACTCCTGTTGAAGCAGCGATTTTTTAAGCCAGTGTGCATGGTGCCTAAGGCTGGGTTCACACCTATGCGAAATGGATGCCGCATCCAATTCGCAGGACATTTGAAAACATATTGTTTTCGATGTGTCCAGTTCACATCTGTGCAGTGCATTCGCACTCCGCATTGCACTGTGCTGAACAGCAGCTCCTGTCCTTCTCTCAGGCATCGGGGCTGGAATTCGCACGGGACTGGTGTGAATCCAGGCTACAAGTGTATGTCAGGGCAAAAAAAAATAGTCAGCAGTACATTTCTGTAAAAACACACATTTCCTCATGTTTTAACCTTTTAAAGACCCTGCAAGTTAAAAAAAAAAATACCTTCTGTGGGCTGACAACACACAGCATTTTTGTGGATGGAGTATTGTGACCTGACCTGATAGTATCGTGCTTGGGGCGGATTCTGCCTATGTTAGTCGTTTTTGTGCCCGGGCAGCCACCTGCACCATAACAACCAATTACTCTGTATGGTCAGGGGGCTGAACATACAAAGAACCAAACATGCCGAACGTATGGATGGGGGGGGGGGGGGGGCGCCCCTTAGGCCCCTTTCAGGCAATTGGTCCGCTTGGATCTGCCTGTCCGTTTTTCAGGCGGATCCGAGCGGGCCACCCTTTGACTTGTATGGGGAGGCGGATGTCAGTGGAGATGTATCCACTGCCATCCAATCCGTCAAGATCTGCTCAAAACAGACAGATGGCGATACGTTCACCATCCGTCGATCGGATCGGATGAAAATGGACATGCAGCTGAACTGCCGCTACGATCATTCTTATGGTGCACAGAATCGTTGGCTGGAAAAGATGACACCCGTAGCTGCAGGTGTCATTTAGATATCCCCACTCAAAGTCCAGGACGTCATATAATGTCCTTGGGCTAGAAGTGGTTAAAAAAAAAAAAGTACAGTGTTAAAAAGTAGACTTAAAAATGCATATGTAAACGGTGATCGCACCACATATGGCAGGTATCGCTGCAAATGTCAGTGTGAGAGCAATAATTTTAACGCCAGACCTCCTGTGTAACTCTAAACTGGGCTTGACAAATTTGCTTTGAATTTAGCAGCCAGCTAAAAAAAAGTCAGGAGCCATTTTTTTTTTAACTAACAAAGCTTATGGGTGGAGCATGTAACATGTTCCCGAAGGTCAGCCATTTTTGCATTTTTTTTTGCACACGTTTAAAAAATCATTGTATATTTTCTGAAAGCAGACACCCTAGAGAATAAAATAATGGTAGTTCCAATTTTTTATGTCACACAATATTACCGCAAAGGTCTAGGAAACTCATAATTTCAATAAATTACCCATTTTTTTGGTAAATAGATATCTAACATATCAAACCCTAAATTTGCATGTGCCCGTGAAATGGCGAAAAACTTCAGTATCCTATATTTTCCATAGGCAACGCTTTAAAAGCACCCTATAGGTCATTATTTTAGTGTTACGAAGCTGGTCTGGTGCTAGAATTATTGCTCTCATTTTGGCATGCATGGTGATATATCCAACATGTGTATCGCAATCAACGTTTTAAGGTGTACATGACCCGCCACGTGCGTTTACATTTGTGTATATGTGGGCTCAATTTTTTGGGGAGGTATTTTACGCGCTTCAGTGTAACTTTAATTTTTTACAATTAAAAGAACATTTTTTTTACTTAACTTTTTTTTTCCATGGCATAGGAGGCAAAAAGTCCCCTATGTGATGATTTTTTGGTGACATGCCTCCCCTCTGCTCCACTCAATGCAATGCAGTGCACATCGAACTGCCTTGATGGCCGGGGAAACTGTCAACGGGGACGCGTGACGTCACTTCCAAGTCAACGACAAGACAACACACGTCTGATCTTCTCCCTCCCCTTCACCCGCTATGCCGATCATGGGCAAGCAGAGCCCAGGATACATATTGGGGGGGGGGGTGTGGGGAGCATTTGGGCGGCAGACTAGGCGCCAGGATGCAATTTCTTGTCGCTGTGGTGATCAGGTGCCTGCCGTATGTCGAGCCTTGCTGTAAAGGCTTTTAAGCATTGCATATGGATAAGTTAAAGTTTGTTGCAATTCCATGGGGCGTGTGCAATTTTTAAGCGTGGCATGTTTGGTATTTATTTACTCAGCACAACATCATAATTTATATTTTATCAACATATTAGGTATTAATATTATGTTTGTGTTCACTAAAATTCATTAAACTATATTTTTTCCAAAACATTTGTGTTTGAAGACCTGCTGTGCAAATATCATGTGACAAAAAAATTGCAAAATTCACCATTCTTCTTATTTTTCTTATTCTCTAGGTCCTTTGCTAAAAATATATATATATATATATATATATATATATATATAGTATGGAGGTTTTAAGTAATTTTCTAGCAAAAAATAAAAAAAATTTTTACATGATTTTTACATGTAGGAGAGAAATGTCAGAACTGATTTGGGTGGCAAGTGGTTAAAGTCTTGTATATCAGCCTAAAAGCCATTAAAAATAACATGAAAGAAAATCCATAATATAAAAGAAAAAGCATAACCAAAAGGTACAAGGCCAAATGTCCTTTCCTATCCATCTACTTCCAACCACCATCCCACGCATCTAGAACAATAGTTACAATCATGAGCCTACAGTTACAGACATCCTCAACAGCCTTTCATTCCTAGATTGTCTAGACAGAATTAAAAGAAGACAAAATAACTCAGAACACAAAATGCAGACTATAGTTTACTTGTAGTTCACATTTCATTCACGCCAATATAGCTTCCACGTGACTCCATCTTGTTATGTTAATAACTCAATTCATCTTAACACAACCAAACAAATGTAAAGGATATCTCCAAACCAGTGGTGGCTGGTGGGTTCTTTAGGGGGGGGGCGGCAAACAGCCAGCACCCCCCCCCGCGTCGCAGCACGGCACTGACAGCAACACCCCCCCCCGGCAGCGCAGCACTGACATCAAACCCCCACCCACCCACCCCAACAGGAGTGGCACCCCCCCCCCGCGCGTTGCAGCACGGCACTGACAGCAACTCCATCCTCCCCCTGGCAGCGTATCACTGACATCAAACCCCAACTGGAGTGGCACCCCCCACCTCCTGCGGGTGGTCTGGCATTTACCCGCTCATTTAGAGGGCTGTGGTGTCCTCTCCACATGTGGGCAGCGGCGGCTCTAGTGTGCCCTCTTCTGCCTACGTGCTAGGCATCCAATAGGATCGCCTGGCGCTTTGGCGGGAAACAGGTCTCACAACCTGCTTCCTGATTGCTGGGGAGGAACTTTAGTGTGAAAATAGCGAAAATTCATTTGCCATTGTCACACAACTGGGTGGGATCGGGGGGCAGTGCTCACCCTTTTTTGAAACCTATTAGAGCCTCCTCCCCCCACTTGAATACATAGTCCAGAGATGTAGATCAGGGGGCCGGACTATTGGACGGGGGGAAGCGCCCGTGCGCCCTCTATGGACAAGCCGCCACTGCTCCAAACCCCAAAATGCCATGCGAGGGGGTTAAGTCAATTGAGAATTCAGTAGTGTCATCATTGTTGTCTAGCGACCCCATGCCTCTCAGTGCCTGCTTATCAGTGGGAACAGTACAGGAAAACCCACTAATGTACCGCACAGGTTGTTGCACACATAAAGATGAGCAAACAGCGATACACAATAAAATTTGCAAAATTATCTGTGGGAACAGATAAAAATGTATAACTGCCACTGTCCAAAAACTCTTGTGTGTGTGCCTCTCACACTGTAAAATATATGACATCAAAAGGACCAAAAACAAAGCAAAATCAAATAAAGTATATACATGTGCATTATGAAAGAGATAGAAGCACTGCTGCTCTGGGGCACTGCACTGGATCGACATCAAGCTCAGATAAGCATGGGGGAGGGCTGGGGAAGATTGGGGAGGGAAGAAGCAGCACAAGGAGTCAGTCAGTTGTGTTGCACTACTCATTTGCTGAGAAGAACACGCTAATAGGAGCAGAAGCAGAATAACAGAGAGATGAGCTCATCAGTTTGCTGCGTCTCCATTCATTGTCCAATCACTGGCTGGGGGAGTAACAAAGCCTGTAAGTTTTATTTGACTGCAGCAGGGAAATATCAGGCCCCTTCCCTGCTTGCTGAGACAGAGGTGTGTATGTAGCGCTACTCCCTAAAGGGCCGCTGGATTTTGGGCCCCCCTTCACCTGCACAACCAGGCAGTATGCATTTTCAGCAAGCACTCCACAGTCAATAATTAGTTTTGATAATCTTATTAGGGGAAACTTCAGGTAACTTCAGACTGACTGTAGGGATCTTGAACTTTTCCACAAGAAGAAATCAAATGCAGGCAGCTCAGTACTTGAAATGTGTCCAGCAGGGATGAAGGTAGGCTAAGCACTGTCCCTCCTGAAGACAAGCTAGGTATTGCACCTGGCTGCTTATTCCCTCCCTTGTAGGCTTGGGGGTGGGGGAATGAACAAAAAATGAGATCATTCAGTCCCTGATGATTTCTGGAGCAAAGATGGCAACTCCTGTTCACGCCTTTTACTGTACAGGTCCCTCTTGCTAGCAGCGAATCACAGCCAAGCCTGACTAAGACTGCAGGGGGTGAGGAAGTCTTTGGCTCCTTCTCTTCTCCCTCTTAGCAGCTGTCACGTACCTGGTGGTCGAGTCTGGCTTATGCGGGAGCAACCTCTCTTACGGCCCTGGTTCGAGAGCCCCTGGTAGTATAGACAGGGAGCTCTGGAGTGCAGGGGGGGCACGAGAGCTGGACTTGGTCACTGGTGGTCGGTGAGGGTCCACTGAAGGCTCATGCAGACAGAAGGGTGGTGATGCAGGCCGGGTAACTGGCTGGCGGTGCGGTACAAATGGGTCAGGCAAGCGGATAGTCGGGTACAAGCAGGGTCGGCAATGTGCGGGCAGCAGAGGTACAAGGGAGCAGACAAACAAGTAGTCATAGACAGGCTGGGGTCAGGGCAGACAGAAGGCAAACAGAGACCAAAGGAAGCCGAGCTCACTGGTACAGGAAGTCTCTCAAGAGTAAACGCTGGGGTCACAGGTGCAGGAACGCTGTAGAATGGACAGCACTGGTTGCAGAGTGCTGTCTGCTTAAATGTCCATTTTGGCGCCAATGGCACCGCATATGCGCACAAGCATGGGCGCGCGCACATGCTACGTGCGCCCGTGCACAGACATTCCAATGGCCACAGATGTTTCCTTACAGCAGCACACTTCTGCTTGGAGGCAGAGCTCCCAGCACAAGGATCCCCTCCAGGCCTCTAGATTCTGGATTATGCTGTCTCCATCCCTCCACTCACTAAGTTCTGTAACCTTCTAGAACAGGGTTTCTCAACCAGGGTTCCGTGGAACCCTAAGGTTCCTCCAGAGGTTGCTAGGGGTTCCTTGAGCAATGGTCAATTTCTACCTCTCAGATAAATTCCCAATGACGTCATTGATCTTTTTAGCTATCTGTAAGGGGGTAATTCTTCCCAATGACCAGAAGTGTAAGGAGCATTCTTCCCATTGACTATCACACTAATGTATCAGGAGTTGTAGATTTTTAATTTTTAGCAGGGGTTCCCCGAGACCGGAGAATTCAAGGGTTCCTCGGTTTTGAAAAGGTTGAGAAAGGCTGTTCTAGAAGCTTCCAGAAGCCAGGGGGAGGTGGCTGAGACCCAGCCCCCAGAGCCTGCCAGCTAACTTTACAATGACCCCAAATAACCTGGCTTCACAGACTATAGTGAAGCCCAACTAAATTTGCCTACACTGACCAACTATGTACACAAGGTGGTGCTACATGTACATATCAGGACTAGATGGACTGAATTACAAATCCTTTGGGAGATAAAATAGATCCCATATCTATAGCTCATCTGTTTATATATCTCTTTCCCTGGAGTTCAGCTTTATGGCTCATTCAAATCATAAAGTGCACACACATGCTTTTTTGCGGGTTTGTGAGTGTACAAAAATGTGCCAGCAAGGTTTTTAAAATACACCATGTGTTTTGACGGGCATGATATTTGCTAAATGCGTGGGGATGCCATTAAGAATTAAGAATGGCACCCGCACACTTCTGCAAAAGGCAGCACATTTTTGTGTAATGTGGGAAAACACTTGATTTTGCATGTGTTTGCACACCGCACCCAGTATAAATAAGCACATAATCTTTAGCCCATACAGAAACAAGTGGACTGTTCTATATGCTGTTGCAGCTGATAACATCCTTTGCAGGCTTTATTTAACAATATATTGCAAATCATGTGAAGAAACGAATTCAGAAATTAAATCTAAAGACTCAATCAGAAATTAAATGTGTTCAAAGTGGTTTTCCACCCACAATTCTAATTTAGGTATTACTATGAGGTAGTAATAGGCAATAGTGTGACTACCAAGAGGGTAGCATTTTCTTTAGTCTGGGGAGGAGATGGGTAGGGAGAGTTGGCAGCTGATGAGAGACAAGTCCTTTCTTAAGTTGGGCTGCTTGTCAAAATTCAAGATGGCTGATTTCCTAAATGACAGGCATGGTTGATTGACCTGCAACGCCTGAAGAAAAAAAAAATCAGATGAAGGTATTGTCAGGAGGAGTACTGTAACCTTTATGAGAGAGAGGTAATATATATCTGTAGGTGTTACAATAACACGTCACTTATCCTTAAAAAAATACATCTACAATCCTAGGTCCACATTAAGGCTACTTTCACACTGAGGCGTTTGAAAAACGCGCGCAAAACATCAAGCGTTATGACCGCGTTTTTCCCGCGTTAGCACTATAATTGGCGCTAATGCCCAGGCGTTTTTCAATCGCTTTTGAAACGCTTTTGAAGCACTAGCATTAAATAAATAGCACATCCCCCTACATTACATCCTGTTTACTTCCTGATATTTTGACCTTTCCACAACCTCTGGGCATTTTGCTGGCGCTTTTAACGCGCTTTTAAAGCACTTTACATTCATTTCAATGTATATGGGCGTTTTTAATGTGCTATTTTTAGCGCTCAGAATAAGCACAAAAAATCATGCTTGCAGGACTTTTTTAAACGCGGCGCCACAGCACGATGCCCCAGTGTAAATAGGTACATTGGAATGAATGGGCAGCGTTTTAGAAGCGTTTTGGAAGCGCTATTTTTAGCACAAAAACGCTAGGAAAGCGCCTCAGTGTGAAAGGGGCCTAAGGGCTCATGCACGCTGTAGCTGATAAACTACCGTTTTTGGTCATTTGGGCGTTTTTTTTTTAACAGCCCAAAAACACCCCTTTATGTTATCCTATATGTCCATGCACACATGGACATTAATTGTCGTTTAATAGCAGTGTTGTTTTTGGGCTGTTATCTGAACGCCCTGAATTGGCGTTCAAAAGTCATTCATTTGACCACAAAAAATGCTAGACAGCCATTTATCGGCGTCCAGCGTTTTTTGTAGTCGATGGAAGCTTATGAAGAAAAAAAAATGCAGACGCCAATAAATGCAGATAAATGCTGCTTACAAAACGCTGCAAAAGAACGTTTTCTAAGCAGCGTCTCCTGCCCGACGCCCAGAGAGCGTCCAGTGTGCATGGAGTCTAAAGTGGAATTTTAGTTAGAAAATTAAGTCCTGCTGGATCACTTCATGCTGGCCCCTTTTTGCCATGCTTGTTGTGGTGCTTTTTCCTTTTTGATCAATTTTTTTGTGTTTTTAACCACTTAAGGACCGGAAGGATTTCCCATGTTAGGACCAGAGCACTTTTTGCGATTCAACACTGCGTCACTTTAACTGACAATTGCGTGTTTGTGCAACATTGTACCCAAACTAAATTTGCGTCCCTTTTTCCCCCACAAATAGAGCTTTCTTTTGGTGGTATTTGGTCACCTCTGCATCATTTCTGATCACCGTTATAAACAAAAAAAGAGCGACAGTTTTGCAAAAAAAAAAACACCAATATTTCCTTCTTTTTGCTATAATATATATCCAAAAAAAATATAAAAAAAACTAATTTATTCATCGATTTTGGCTGATATATGTTCCTCCTCATATTTTTGGTAAAAAAAAAAATCGCAATCGGCATTTATTGACTGGTTTGTGCAAAATTTGCTGCGTTTACAAACCATGAGAATTCATTTCTGGTGTTACAATTTTTTTTTTTTTACTATTAATGGCGGCAATCTGTGATTTTTATCAGGACTGCGATATTGCAGCGGATGTCAGACATCTTTGACACTTTTTTGGGACCAATGACATTTATACAGCGATCAGAAATTTACTGATTACACTGACTACTGTGTAAATGTCATTGTCAGTGAAGGGGTTAACCTGCAGGGGGAGATCTAGGGGTTAACTGTGTTACCTAGGCGTGTTCTAACTGTGAGGGGGCTAGGCTGTTAGGTGCATAAGAGATCTAACTGATGCCAGTGACAGGGATCTCTGTTATTTATGCTGCCTGACAGAGCGGAGAACCGGGGAATCTGCGGTTCCCTGTTTTTTCTTCTCTGCTAGGCAAGTGCGGCGGGCACGAGAGCACGCTGCCGCCGGCACGCTCCTGCCACTACCGCTCACGCCACCGTTTATAGACAGTGATTCACGGGACACTGCCACTCTGCAGCAGTAAATGCAGGCAATGCGGTCGGGAAGTGGTTAAAACATTTCGCATTTTTTATGCTTTTTTACATTTTTTTGGCCAATTTGTTGGGTGGATTAAAAAGTGCAAATTGCAGGAAAATCACAGCAAAAACCCAACCCTTTCCAAAATTACAGCGCTGAAATAAGTATAGATGTGATTGTGTCCCATAGGAAACCATATTAAATGGACTGTAGCGCCTTTCTGCAAAATGCAATATAAAACACATAGGTGTGAACTGAGCCTTAAAGTGGAATTAACCACTTGCGGAACCGCCCACTGTACATATACTGCGGCAAGGCGGCTACTCTGTGCCAGATCACATACAGTATCTACTACGTAATCTGACACTTCCAGGTCTGGGGTGCGCACTGCCGGTGACCCACTGCTGCTGTGATCAAACAGTGGGAGCCCAGGGGCAGATACTGCAGGTTCGATGTCTTGAAAATTGATTTTTACAAATTTTTATTTGATGTGTTTTATAGCAGAAAGTAAAAAATATTGTTTTTTTTTTCAAAATTGTCGGTCTTTTTTTTTTTTGTTTATGAGCCATACATTTTACTTGATTACAGTGTTGCATGACTGCACAATTGTCAGTTAAAGTAACGCAGTGCTGTATCACAAAAAATGGTCTGGTCCTGAAGGGGAGTAAGTGGTTAAACCCTCCTATCGTTTACATCCAAGGAAGCTGCTTCTTTTTAATCTGCAACTGCCATGGTGCTGCCCATGTGATCAGTTATGACACCAGCCATTGATGGTTTGACAGTTTTGTTGAGGACACAAGCAAATGTGATAGTTAGCAATCCCAGCATTCCAGGAATATAACTGTTTTTGAAACCGTTAAATTGATGGGTTTAGTTCCACTTTATGATTTACTGCTGTTCATGGACTCTGGACTTTAGCAAAATGGCAGCCACCAGCAAGAAGAAACAGAAGCAATGATGGAGGCAATTTATAGCACACACTAATTTTGGTATTATTATTATACAGAATTTATATAGCGCTGACAGTTTGCGCATCACTTTACAATATTAGGGCAGACAGTGCGATTACAATACAGTTCAATACAGGAGGAATCAGAGGGCCCTGCTCGTTAGAGCTTACAATCTAGGAGGGAGGGTCAAGTGATACAAAAGGGCAGTAAACTGCGGGGGATGAGCTGATGAAGAAAATAAGGAGTGTAGTTGTTAGGTGGCGGCAGGATAGGCTTCCCTGAAGAGAAAAGTTTTCAGGGATCGCCTGAAAGTGGATAGATTTGGGGACAGTCTGACAGATTGGGGTAGGGAATTCCAGAGGATGGGAGAGGCTCGAAGAAGTCTTGGAGGCGAATATGAGAGGAGGTAATGAGGGAGCTGGAGAGCAGGCGATCTTGGGAGGAACAAAGAGGACGATTAGGTTGATATTTTGAGACTAGGCTGGTGATGTAGCTGGGAGCAGAGTTGTGGATGGCTTTGTAACTTATTGTTAGCATTTTGAATTTAATTTGTTGGATGAGTGGCAGCCAATGGAGGGATTGGCAGAGAAGGGTGGCAGACAGTGAGCGGTTTGTAAGGTGGATGAGTTTGGCAGCGGCATTCATGATGGACTGGAGAGGGGATGGTCTATTTAAAGGTAGGCCAGTGAGGAGAGAGTTGCAGTAGTCGAGGCGAGAGATGACCAGGGAGTGAATCAGGAGCTTTGTGGTTTCCTTGGTTAGGAAGGGACGTATTTTAGAGATGTTGCGGAGGTTGAGACGGCAAGCCTTAGAAAGTGGTAGCATAATTATTAATGTGGAATGTATGTTCCTTGCTAAAGAACGTTATTTTTTTTATCAAGTTGTTATGGGTAAAGTTCTGCTTTAGTTGGCATTCAAAGAGAGTGTTGTCTTCCATGTCAATGAAAGAGTTAATCCAACCTGTTTTCACATAACTTCTCCATATTGTGTCTGCTGGTGGCTTGTCTGGAGCCTGCAGAGTTTGGAATTCAAGGCCATGGAGGGGGTGAGCGGATTGGCACATAGGAGGCTGCAGATGGGCGATCTGAGGGTCACTGCAGACATGGGAGGTCTGTTATGAGAATGTTTTGCACACAGAAAAAAAGGATATTCAAGGCAATAAAAAAGTATCAAAATCTAAACAATTTCATTTGTACAGAGTTTGCTGAGAAAATGATCCAGTAGTATTACAATGTTACACCACACTGGTTTTCTGCAGCTTCAGGCACATCCTAGCAGTACAACACACTTTATTTTCAACTCTTAAAAATAATTATTGCAGTGGTTTGGAGTCATTGTTTTTCTTTTTTTCCCCCACAAAATCGTTATTTAACCATTGAACGCCTTTTTTTCTTATCGCTAATTTGCCCTCTAAAGCAGTATTTTATCTGCCTGGTAACTGCTACTGACCGGTCTTTATTACAGGAAACTCCTACACAGAGGGAAAGTTTCACACTGGGTAACTACACAGATCTGGATGGAATACACAATATTCAAGTAAAAATACTCATGACTCTAGTATTCAGACACTATTAACTTATTAAACTATTTAGCTTTGGATTGAGTGGCGAAGGGTTGGACCTGTTTCTTCATGGGTGTCAGACAGAGCAGGAAGAGAGAGAAGAGAAGGGAAAATCTCTCCATTTCCGGTCTCATGGGTATCAAACAGAGCAGGAAATGAAGCTAAAAGCAAAAAAAAAAAATCTAGGTCAGTGAGGAATGTTTAGAGCCTCAGTCAGGATTTTATTGATGCAAAGCAACATACTCAGAGGTGCTGGGAACTTTTAGGCTTTAGACTTTAAAGCAGAGTTCCACCCAAAAGTGGAAGCTCTGCTTATCTGCATCCTCCTCCCTCCGGTGCCACATTTGGCACCTTTCAGGGGGGAAGGGGGAACGGGTATCTGTTTTTGACAGGTACCTGTGACGGGAGTCACTTTGAGCAGTCAGCTTGTGGAACCCAGCTTGCCTTGGAGAGCTCTGGATACTCCTTGTCCAGCTTCCCCAGCCCCTCCTATGTGTAAGTCACCCTGTGTCTATTGTGTCTATTAGGGGCACAGGGTGACCGAGAACCCCATTTGAGTTGGTCTTAACCAGACTCACCGTAGAACCACACCGGACACGTTGAAAGAAGGAAGGGGTTCCTTCACTTGGGACATTTCTGAACAATATCACTCCAGAAATATATCAAGATAAATAATTTCACCTTTCCAACTGTTGATATATTTTATGAGCTTGGTCTCATGGACTGTTGTGAACGTTTTACTAGATCATTTGGGATGTGGTTGTATCCCATTGTTCTATTGTTTGTGTCTGCCTTGGGAACAACCTATTATGGGATGGATGTAGATTAGCTGTGAGAGGGGAGGGGGGATTTCTCCAGAAGCCCCTCCCAAAGACTCTACTATTGGAAAGTTGAATACAGCTGTGTCATGCTACTGGTGGAAGTAAAGTTTACCCCACCCTGTGTCATTATGTAAAGAAGGGGGATTGTCCTCTGAGTGTATATCTGTTTGTACCTGCGTTTGAATAAACAGTCTTATGTTTTCACCCTACACTGAATGTTTTGACAAGTGAATGGGGGAACTAAGGGACCTTGGATCGTGCTGTACCAGACAAAGGAAGCATTTACGATGGACATACTCTTGTTTAGGACGAAGGTCCGTGACAGTACCCATCTCCACTTCCAGGAGACTGCTCCGCTGCAACGTTCCTCGGAAGTTCAGCCCCCTTCCTCCGCCTCCGGGCCAGTTAGAAAGTGCAGTGTGCTTCGCGCATGCGCAGTAGGTAAACCGGCTGTGAAGCTGAGAGGCTTCACTGCTGGTTTCTCCTACCACGAATGGCCGCGGCAGCACCCGAGAGCTGATCCGAAAATTGTCTGGGGTGCCGACATCGTAGAATCCCTGGACAGGCAAGTGTCCTAATATTAAAAGTCGTCAGATGAAACAAAGCTTCAGACAAGCTCAGTGTCTCCGGCGAGGCAGCATCCATTCAGCATGGCTTCTCTCAATGTGTACCCAACAGTAGCTTAAACCAAATACAGAATGGAGTGCCAGATCAAAACCGGATAAAAGAGTCCAAGACAATTTTAATTGTTGGTAAAAAAAAAAAGTCATAGAAAATCAGTTTTGGGGGCAACACCCCCCCCCCACCTTCACCAGGGCTAGAAGGATAAGTAAAAACAGTTAAAAAGATAAAACATTTGGTCTAGATATTCATATCTAGTGCATACCACAAGATGTGGAACCTCACATAATAACAACAAACATGTTACATGAACTTTAGTTGTCTCAACTGAATTAGAGAATGTTAAAATAATCATCATATATAAATTGCAACATGCAGAAAAAATTCTGAAAAATCAGACTTCTGAAATAGAAAATAAAATAGCTGCTAAAATAAATACTAAAAAAGTAAGACCAAGCTGCTGAAATAAAACTAACTGGCTCCCAAAAAGACAAAAAAACTGAGACCATGCTGTTGAAAGAAAAGCCACTGAACCTCTTGCCACCCACATAATGAATATATGTAGCAGTAAATAGAGTGGGCTTTAACGTCCACATGCTGCACATACAGTATTTGTCTATGAGCAGCATAAGTTTCTGTGCTGAGAGTGCACTCACTGCGTGCTCCCAGCACAGAAGCCGAGCTGGGATAGAATAGACTTCATTAACCACTTCAGCACTGGAAGAATTTCCCATGTTAGGACCAGAGCACTTTTTGCGATTCAGCACTGCATCGCTTTAACTGACAATTGTGCGGTTGTGCGACGTTGTACCCAAACAAAATTTGCGTCCTTTTTTTCCCTCAAATAGAGCTTTTTTTTGGTGGTATTTGATCACCTCTGCGTCATTTCTGAACACCGCTATAAACAAAAAAAGAGCGTCTATTTTGCAAAAAAATATATATTTCTTACTTTTTGCTAGAATACATATCCAAAAAAAATTATAAAAAAACGAATTTATTCATCGGTTTTGGCCGATTTATATTCCTCCTTTTGATAAAAAAAAATCAGCATTTATTGATTGGTTTACGCAAAAGTTGCCGTGTTTACAAACCATGAGAATTAATTTCTGGCGTTTTATTGGGGCGGACATGTTGGACATTTTTGACACTTTTTTGGGACCAATGACATTTATACAGCGATCAGAAATTTAAATATCCACTGATTACTGTGTAAATGTCATTGGCAGTGAAGGGGTTAACCTGGGGGCGGGGGCGATCTGGGGGTTAACTAACTGTGAGGGGGCTGGACTGCCAGCGGCACCAGAGATCTAACAGATCCTGAGTACGGGGATCAGTAGATCTCTGTTATGCTGCCTGACACAGCAGGGAACCGCCATGTCTACATTGGCGGTTCCCAGTTCTTCTTCTCTGTCAAGCAATCGTGGCTCACCAGCGGAGATCGAGTCCATCCAAGCCACGGCCACAACTCTTCAGAGTGCTGCGGGTACGAGCGCAGGCTCCTGCCCGCTATTGCGCGTGTGCGAGCTGCCGTTTATAGAAGGCGATTCGCGCTACAGAGCCACACTGCAGCAGTAAATGTACACGAGCCGGTCGGAACCAGTTAAAAAAAAAGTTTTAGGGCCCACTACATTACACTAAAGCAATTGTTGCGATATGCCAATGCATTTGCATTCATGTACATTTTTACACATAGCATCTCGCGCTTCGTTAAAGAAGCCTATTCATTATGAATGTGTTGCTATTGCAACACATTGGACGAAAAAAAAATGCAAGACCCTTTCTTCAAAATGCAGGCATGTGTGTTGTGGTGCGCTGCAGCCTACTGCACGTTGAGGTGGCATTCACAAGTAATACCACTGCAGAGCACCACACATAGACCAGGTGGATTGGCATGCGTCGTGGCAATGCCCACGTGTGAATGAGCCTCCAGGGCCACATTATTCAGGCAATCCTACTGCTGGTGAAACATCACCATCACCAGTAGCAAAATCATAGAGAAGAGGTTTTCTTCACTTCCTTGAAGGTCCTGAATTCTGCAAATTGATATTAGTGACATTACTGCTTGTGTAACTAAAGCTGGGTACACACAGTTACAAATCCCTGCATCAACACAGGCAATATTGATGCAGGGATCTCTTCCACTGAGACATTGTATTCTGGCAGGGGCAGGGCCCCTGATAAGGCAGTACAACTGGTTCTGTTGTACTTAGCAGTGGCGGCTGGTGAAGTTTTAGGATGGGGGTGCGCCAGGCATTTTTGACCCCTCCTACTTCTAATAAGCCCCACCCCTCATAGAATCCACACACTCCATCCCCTGTATTCCACACAGGGCTGGACTGGGACAAGAATGTGGCCCTGGACTTCATCCAGACCGGCCCACTTTAATTGATTAAAATGCTGCCCCCCACCCCAAAAAAAAAAAATCACGCCCACCAAAAGGCCCCCTAATCCATTATTGTATATCATGAGATGTTGAGAGAGAGAGTTGGAAGTTAGAGAGAGGGGGTGAATATTAGGCTCCTTTCACAGTGAGCGGATCCGCTCAGCTGGTCCGCCATCTCAGCGAGAGATCTCTCCGATGATCTCCGCTCAGTTGGCGGATGACAGCTCCGTCTCTGCACATGTGCAGAGATGGACCTGGTGGCCGCGCACGCTCCTATTCGGTGGTTAGGGAGGGGGTGGAGCTCTGACATGTAACCGCCCTCCTCGCTGGCCACCTTCCCGGCTAGAATCCTTGCTGCTGTTGCTTTCACGCTCCCGCCAGCCGAACTCTGCATGAGAACCGGCCCACTGAGCCATCGGCCCACCGGGAAACTCCCGGTAGTCCCGATGGCCAGTACAGGCCTGATTCCACATACTGTGTCAGGAGTACACACCTCAGCATCACAGGACACAGTATACAGCTCAGCATCACAGGACACAGTATACAGCTCAGCATCACAGGACACAGTATACAGTTCAGCATCACAGGACACAGTATACAGCTCAGCATCACAGGACACAGTATACAGCTCAGCATCACAAGACACAGTATACAGCTCAGCAGCACAGTTGGGGTATATAGCAGCCCGTATCACAGGACACAGTATAGAGCCCCAGCATCACAGGTGGGGTATATAGCAGCCAGTATCACAGGACACAGTATAGAGTACCAGCATCACAGGTGGGGTAAATTGCAGCCAGTATCACAGGTGGGATAAATTGCAACCAATAACACAGGTATGGGTAAATTGCAGCCAATATCACAGGTGGGGGTAAATTGCAGCCAGTATCACAGGTGGGGGTAAATTGCAGCCAATATCATGGGTGGGGGTAAATTGCAGCCAATATCACAGGTGGGGGTAAATTGCAGCCAATAACACAGGTGGGGGTACATTGCAGCCAATAACACAGGTGGGGGTACATTGCAGCCAATATCACAGGTGTACTATAACCGACGTTAAATGGGGGTGGACACTATGACCGACGTTAAATGGGGGTGGACA
>BLSH010120191.1:564887-575377 GCA_018402905.1 Glandirana rugosa
TTTTATGGGGTGGACACTATAACCGACGTGTCATGGGGTGGACACTATGACCGACCTTTCATGGGGTGCTGTGCAGCCAATATCACAGGTGGGGTATTTTGCAGCCAATATAACAGGTGGGGTACATTGCAGCCAGTATCACAGGTGGGGTACTTTGCAGCCAATATCACAGGTGGGGTAAATTGCAGCCAATATCACAGGTGAGGGTGGTTTGCAGCCAATATCACAAGTGGGGGTACTTTGCAGCCAGTATCACAGGTGGGGTACTTTACAGCCAATATCACAGGTGGGGTAAATTGCAGCCAATATCACAGGTGGGGGTGGTTTGCAGCCAATATCACAAGTGGGGGTACTTTGCAGCCAATATCACAGGTGGGGTACTTTCCAGCCAGTATCACAGGTGGGGTACTGTGCAGCCAATATCACAGGTGGGGTATTTTGCAGCCAATATAACAGGTGGGGTACATTGCAGCCAGTATTACAGGCGGGGTACTTTGCAGCCAATATCACAGGTGGGGTAAATTGCAGCCAATATCACAGGTGAGGGTGGTTTGCAGCCAATATCACAAGTGGGGGTATTTTGCAGCTGAACCAGCTAGGTTTTGGCCTGTGTGTACCAGGCTTATGTGAAAGCTGCACCCTGGATAGCATGGGGCCTGTCAAAATTGTGGGTGCTTCTAATGATTAAATGGAAGGTGCCCTTCATTCAATACAGGAAGATGCAAACAATTAACAGCACCCTGAAATCTTTGTTTCACTCTTAGTTCATACACACTGGTGTAAAAAATGCTTTCAGACCTATACAGAGTATAGATTTGTATGGATCTGAACACAGCAGTAATTTGTATGATGGCTCCATGCACACAGTAGTGTTGTGCTCAGTAACCTAGCACTACATTCAGCTGCGTAAAATCAAAGTAGAAAATTTTTCGGTCAGTATTTTTGTGTATTTTATGCATGTAAACACATACATACTGGGACTGAAAACTGAACTAGATGAATGTAAGATGAATTTTATGGATGTGAACATGTTATGGACATTCAGGCTGGATTCACACCATTGCGGTGCGAATTCCAGCCTGTCTGCTGCTGAGAAGGGGCGGAGCCGCCATTCGGCGGCTCATGTCCGTTCTCGCAGCGCATCGGCTGCTCGGGGAGGGTGGTGCAGCAAGGAGGGGAAAGATCCCTGCAAAATCCCTGTTCAATGCGGAGCACATCTGCGGGTTAGATGCGCTCCCATTGAACTCAACAGGCTGGGAATTCGCACCGCATTGCACAAAAAACGTGTGCGGTTTTTGTGCAATGCGGAGTGCGAATGCACCGCACATATGTGAACCGGACACATTGAAAACAATGTGTTTTCAATTGTCCTGCGAATTGGATGCGGTTTAAGCCGCATCCAATTCGCATAGGTGTGAACCCAGCCTTACACATCTAAAGGTGGGTACACACTATAAGGAAATCAGGCAAACGATCATCCGGTTTTACTCGATGTTTCACAGCAAGTCGAAACCGAAGATGGAACTAATGTAAGAAAATTCTTGTAGGACAGGTTTTTTTTTTTTGTTTACTATTTCTAATCATGCACAGTCTTTTATATCTGATTTTGATGATACGAAAACAGTACACTTTGAATGAAAATCATTAGTTCTGTTCACATACGAGAAAATTTTTGTAGTTTGTCCCTTTGGAAATTTTTGTTTGGAAAGTCTGAATCAGATGTTGAAAGTTGTGTACACACTGTACGAAAATTGAAAGATCATTCAGAATTTTTCTTCCAATTTTCTCATAGTGTGCATAAACTGAAGCACTTTAGGGACTATACATGCATTGCCAATGTTCCTGTGTATATTATTACACCCATGTGCTCAAGCCCTTATTGTGATAAATGTTGCTGCTTCAATGCCTCTCCCTTCTTTAAAAGTTTGACTATTTGCTTAAATCATGATCATCCACGTGAAATCAACCTTACACTGTGCTAAACCATTCATCGAACATTTGCATTTGTTGCTTTATAAAAAAAAAAAAAAAAATGATGGTTAAAAAAGCAAAAAACACTTGATGTAACTAACCATTTTTAGCATACAGTATTAATATTTCATTTTGGGTTAACTGAAGGGGTGTGTCATTTGGATGCATACCTTTTTGCCTTAAGGCACCATTCACACAGGGGCGACTGTCGCTCCGACTTGGGTAGCCTCAAGTCGCCCCAGGTCGCTTGACATCTGAAATCCCATTGAAATGAATGGGAGCCGTCTTAATGTACACTACTGAATTCGGAACGACTTCAGAAAAGGTTCCTGTACTACTTCTAGGCAACTTCTATCCGACTTGTGCCCATAGAATTGAATAGAAGTCGCCTCCAAGTCGGATCCCCCATCTAAATAAAAGCGACTTTGTAGTGAAAAGAATAGAATTTATTTTTAGGCAACCCCCTCCCTCCCTTTTCTGATTGGTCAAGGCAAAGTCGCCTGGAAAAAGTCGTGTTGTAAAGTCGCCTCAAGTCCCTGGAAGTCGCGCTGAAAGTCGCGCTGAAATTGCCTAGCAAAGTCGCGTCGAAGTCGGGTCGCCCCGTGTGAATGCAGCCTAATGGTGCCCCATTTTCTCATCTCAGAAAGTAGGGAGGTAAGCTGTATAAACCTTTTTTTCTTCTGGTAGGCCAACTTTTAAGGAGAATAAGCTGAATAATTCTATGGGTCATTGTAAGGTGATTTGACTGTCTGGCATTTACAGTAGAAAACCCCGTTAATTGGAGCCCTGTTGAACTGTACACCCATTTTTCTAGCCCTACATTTTGCTAAATGTCGTTTCTTTACAGACAGGATCTGCCTTCTATAATTGCGACTTCCATTCAGACGGCTCTGTCAATTTCATACTTAACCATTATCACCATTGTAATTCCAACCATTATCACGTCCGTTTAAGGCTTCCACATCCTTTGTACTTGTCTGCTCCTCTCTCTTAATATTCCCTGATTGATGAACATCAATTCTTTCTCTCTTAGTCCTTCCTGTACGCCGGATCATTATCCATTCAGAGCTTACAGCTCAGGGACTTGTCAAAGAGTGTACAATGGGCCTTCTGTCTGTCTGCTGTCAGATTCCTCTGTTGTTACAAACCAGATGACTTAGAGCAAGCGGCGCTCTTGGCCTATAATAGCACAGGTGTACGTGCGCAGGTTTTCTGCAACTAAGCGGCCTTCACTGCTAAAGTGTCATCTAATCAGCAACAGATACATTTTTGAAACTATTCAATGAAGGTTATTCCTGATTATCTCTAAAAATTAACACAAGCAGATATAAGTGTAGAAATTGCCATTGCTGGCCTTTCCTTTTGAAAATGCTAGTTTCTTAGCTGCCAATCCAATAGCTTCAATACTTTGTGAGTCACTGACCTGGAACTTCACTATAACTTGTTGCATGACTAAGATAGTACAGACCAAAAGTTAGCCAGGTAACTAATGTTTTCAAAAATAGATTAAAGTGTTACTAAACCTAAAAGCATTTCTTACCTTAATGCATTGTTTGCATTAAGGTAAAAAAACGTTTTCAGTTTCTCTGTGCCCCCTTCCCCTGTGTGAAGGGGAAGAGAGGGGAAAAGAGATGAGCACTGCACGGCAACATCTATTCTCCCCTTACTTCCTCTTTACACAGCATTCAAGCAGCAGCAGGAGTCATTGGCTATTGCTGCTGTCAATCAAATGCAATGAAGAGGAAGTGGGGGGCGGGCCCAAGTCCAGCTTTGTAAGTCTATGGAGCACGGCTCCATAGACACACAGGTCGGGAGCACACATACTACGCTCTCCCCATAGCCAGCAGCTGGCTATGGTAGTCCTAATAAGAAGAGGGGGAGCCAATATTGCCGCCATTTTCACTTTTTGATACATTTTTTGTGTGTTTTAAACACTTAAGGACCGGAAGTATTTCCCATGTTAGGACCAGAGCACTTTTTGCGATTTAGCACTGTGCCGATTTAACTGACAATTGTGTGGACGTGCGACGTTGTACCCAAACAAAATTTGCGTCCTTTTTTTTCCCACAAATAGAGCTTTCTTTTGGTGGTATTTGATCACCTCTGCATCATTTCTGATCACCGCTATAAACAAAAAAAGTGACAATTTTGCAAAATAAAACAATATTTCTAACTTTTTGCTAAAATACAAATCCAAAAAAATATAAACAAAACACATTTATTCATCGGTTTTGGGCGATTTATACTCTTCCTCTTATTTTTGTTAAAAAAATCACAATCAGCGTTTATTGATTGGTTTGCGCAAAAGTTGCCACGTTTACAAACCATGAGAATTAATTTCTGGCGTTTTTACAATTTGTTGATATTGGGGCTGAGAGTGCAGCTGCCTTTCTTTGAATTCCAGCCAGCTCCTAGTTATACTATTAGTGTATCAGCCCTATTCATTCCTATGGATGGGTTATACTCCATTGGGTTGCTGGAGGATTGCATGTGTATGGCTCTCCTATAGCAATAATTGAGGAGGCTACATGCATAGTAGAGAAAGAAGCTGGCAAGGATGCTGCTTACCAGGTGAGCTGGGAGGTTGACTTTAAGGACGGCTGTAATGGCAATGTACTAGAACTAAAGTCATCCGTTTCATGTAAGAGAATGCTTGTTTTCAGGTACATTCATAAATAAAAAAGACTCTGTTACAGCAAAGCTAAAGTAAAAATGTGTTACCTATTTAATGCTGCAGTCCATTTTTAAGTCACTTTTAAAGTAGAACTATAGGCAAAACGTCTTTTTGTTCCATGTTCGATAGAGCAAGGAAGGGTTATAACCCCTGTAAGGTTTATTTTTGCCATCTTTGTTCTATTGGGCAGATTTACCTTCACTTCATTTCCCATACCAAAAAACTGGAAGTGAGAGGAAGTCCCTGCAAATTAAGGTAATCTCTTGGGGACTCCCAGGTCACCTGAACTAGTGCCCCCATTGGAAGATTTCCCCTCTATTACTTTCCTGGGGACAACCCAAAATTTGGGATTTTAGTTTCTACTTAGCTTCTACTTTCAATGTTAATCATAAACAGAACAAATAGAGAGGGCGAATCTCCCTAACAGGGGCACAGACGCAATACAAACTGACAGATGTTCTAAGCTCTCTCCACTCTATCCAGACGCCCCCAAAAAGTTTTGCCTTTAGTTATACTTTGATGCTGCTTTAAAGTTTAATCTGCGTATATTGCCTTCCCTGCCCCTTACCCCTCATTGTACTACTGACATTTTAAAATAACATAAACCTTTCCATTTTTATTGCATACCTGATTTTAGACTGGACATATTTTTCACTGGATCTCTGTGCTTGTCTTTGCAATACAGGCACATTGTGGCTGGTGGGAGGGTCTGTACATAACTACCCGAAAACATCACAGCACCCTGTACTCCTCTCAAGAGGCCCCAACACTAATGCAGGCAGATGGCTGACTCTGGAGGAGTTATGCAAAAATCCAAATGCCTTAATGGGTGGGTGTCAGTCTGAAGGAGTAGGCATTTCTAGGCATACTGAATTTTCACTCACACTGCCTTAGGTAATGCCCACATGTAATGCCGAGCCTCTAGAACTGACATCCAATAAAAGAAAGGGTTGTGCCTTGGCTAGATAATGATGAAAGTCCTTCAGCCACCAAACAGGATAGGATCTGACTTGCTGCAGCTTCTAATGCACACTGCAGAAAGCTGACAGTGTGTAGTGAAATAGGGTAAGACATTTCAGTACAAAAGAGGAACCTGTATAACTGAGTACAACTGAAGGTAAGCCCTAATTCACACTGAGGGCGGATTTGAATTTGTGCGAGTTCAGCTGAACTCGCATGATTTCAAACCCGCATTTCAGTGCGAGTTTGGGGCAAATTGAATGGCATCTGTGCGGGTTCATGCCAAGATGTGTA
Organism: Glandirana rugosa; assembly: GCA_018402905.1. Lineage (NCBI taxonomy): Eukaryota > Metazoa > Chordata > Amphibia > Anura > Ranidae > Glandirana > Glandirana rugosa. The sequence goes on from BLSH010120191.1 coordinate 570,787, forward strand.
TGAAATTGCCCCCGAAGTCGCCAAAAGTAGTGCAGGAACAACTTTGAGAATCAGTTAGATGCCGACTTTGCCGTTGCCGGACAGTGCCGTTGCCGGCAATAGGCTCCGATTTGGCATGCGATTTGATATGTCAAATCGGCCCGATGCGAACAGGGGCTAAAGCTGGAGTTTAGCTTAAAGAGCATTTGTGGCTTCTGGATAGAACATCTGTTGGGTTTTTATTGCTGTGTCTCATTATAAGATTTCCCCTCACCTCCAGTTTTGGTGATTGGGGGTTGGAGGGACAGAAAGAAATGACAACTCTTCCCAAAAGGAACAGAGATAGCAACAAAAATGTTACAACCTCTGAAAAATTCTTATTGTTGTCAGGGACTTCCTGTCAGGGTTGCCAACCGCCAGTAAATTTACTGGCAGTTTGTAAAAATCCGTGATTTTTACAACTGTCTATAAATATCAGGGTCTGATAATTTGTCATGCTGTGCTGACTTTTTAAGTCTAAACCAGGCAAATTACTTGATATGGGTATTGTCAGTGTTTCCATGTTGGGTTTAAATATCAATTCTCTTAGATTTTAATAAGAGTTCTGTTATTTTTGAGTTTGCCAGTAAAAAATGTGCTCTGCCAGTAAATTTCCCATGCTTTGCCAGTAAAAAACGCTTCGGGAGGTTGGCAACACTGCTTCCTGTCTCAGTGACCCCTATCCTATCCAATTTATGTCCTGTGAGTGGAGGTACAAAACAATAGAAACTGACTGAAATTCTATTCCACCCCATACTACTCAAAATGGAAAACAAAATGTTTTAGTTGGAGTTGGGTTCTAATTGCAGTTGAAGTTTAAAATGCCCTTTCTTTTCTGTCTTCAGGTGACCGAATTCTACAAGAACGGAGCTAGTCTAAGAATTCAGGGCCCAGAGCAGTGCTCTCTACTCCACCTGGCTGCAAGAGACGGACATACTGAGATAGTCTCATATATCCTGGATAATGGTGAGTATTGTCGCATCACACTGGAGAGGCCATAAACAGGGCTTGTATCTAGGTACTGGAGCTCCAATACAAGTAAAAGTTACACATTCCAGAAGTGTTCCAATGTGCAATTACACTGAATCTAAAGCACTGCCTGCCTTTCTTATATTAAGAAGGCAAGGCGGCGGGGATGGGGGTTTGGGGGGGAGTTATTTTCCAATTATCGGTGGTGGGGTGTGCACATTGAAATACTACTGGGAAGATCTTTATTTAAAGTGATTGTAAACCGCTTGGTGCCTTTATTCTTTTTTTTATTCTGACCTGCAAGGTAAAGTCATAATGTGCTAGTACTAGCACATTATGTGGAACTTACCTGAAAACAAAGCATTGCAGCGATGCGCTGTCATCACCTGGAGGCCGCATCCATCTTCACCCATCTTCCTTCCGGGTCAGTGGACTCCGGCTGTGTGACTGGCCGGAGCCGCGATGAATTCACTCCCACACATGCACCAATGTTACACTATATTGACACAGGGCTGCTTTTTCAGTTTATTTAATTGACACTGAGATTTAAAACTTTTTGGGGGTTCTTTAGTTTTCATTTTGGATGGAGTAACTGAACTCTGTCTGTTTTTTTGTCCTCTCTGTTCCTTTGGGGAGATTTCCTTTCCCTTCTTGTCCCATAGCCAAAACATGAAGTGAGAGGACATCTCTGCAAATTAAAGGAAACCCTTGCCCCTCTGCCACTGGAAGATTTACACTCTATTACTTTCCTGAGGACAGAATTTGGGAGTTTTTTTACTTTCACTTTCAATGATAATGGTAAACAGGACAACTAGAGAGGGCAAATCTCCCTAATGGGAACAGAGATAGCAAAAAAACCCCAAAAAACTTGACAGGCATTCTAATCCCTCTCCGCTCTATCCAAAACTAAAAAAAAAATGTTTTGCCTTAAGTTGTACGTTACCGACTGATAATGAAATCTGCCAGCACAATGCAGACATGGCTAATTATGATAAACATCGCTCCCCAGCTCCCTCCTTAACATTGTATAAAAGGGGAAAAGTGTAGTAGCTTTAAGCAAGTAAAATGTAAGCAGCCTTTTATTTTTTATTTGTTTTTAGTTATACTGGAAGGAGAATAATCACATGGAGAAATAGATTGGGCATGGGTGGAATAGGAGGTGAATAGCTAACGAGGAGTGGCATGGGCGGTGGATGTGGACTAGAATATGATTGAACCACACAGGATAAAAGAGGGCTATAACCTCAGAGGAAGCGAGAGTGGTTATGAATGGAAGAGTTGAATAACAAGAGAGGAGGTAGGGCATGTATACATTTTGAGAGAGAATGGTCATAGAGGGAGAAAGTGGGTGTATGTAAGTGGAAGAGGAAAAGGACATGAATAGAATCAGAGAAGTATGCCCTCATAGAGAAGGGGAATGGGCACAAGTGGATGTGGAGGAAATGGCTAGAGAGGATTGAGCATGGCTGGATGTGGAAGAATATGATTGGTCCACACAGGATGAAAGTAGAGGACTATGACCACAGAGGGAAGAAGAATGCATTTGATTGGAGGTTGAGAATGACTTGATAGTAGAACAGGTATGGGTAGAAGCATAGAGCCAGAAGGGAGAAGGAGCCACAGTGAAGGAGAGGTGGAGCGAGCAGGAGAAGACACAGCCTGGAGCACAGAGATGGAGGGGAACCAGAGGGAAGAAGTGGCACAGTGAAGATGAGCGTGTACAGTCTGCAGCACAGAGCTGGGTAAGAAGGACAGTCAGAGAATAGGATGGAGGAACTGTCAGAGCAGAAATGATGGAGTAGAATACTAGGGCTAAGAACATAGATGGGGTAGTGCACAAACTCTGAATATGGGCAAGAACGCTCCAGTACTGACAGGAAACAGGAAATGTCCTTTTCTCTTTATATTATGAAGGATTAGACATACAGTAGCATTAACAAAAATATAATCTTCAACCTCTCCCTCACCTCTCTCTCCCTGGCACCTTTGCCTTCTACCACCATACTTTAAAAACCCTCACTGTACCCCACCCGTATGAATAACTTAAGGCCCTTCTCCCATTTGCCTCCAAGCTTCTTTGAGTCACTACCTTACTGACAACAACCTCCTCTATCCCGCTACAGCCTACTCACTAATGACCTACTAACTGCTAAAACCAATGGCCATTACTCCATACTCCTACTCTTAGACTTTTTTTGCTGCCTTTGACACAGTTGACTACCTGTTCCTTCATAATAAACGCCACTCTCTTAGCCTACATGACTCTACGCTTACCTGGTTCTCCTCTTACCTATCTCAGCGTACTTTCAGTGTCACATACAACACCATCTCCTCCGCTCCACTTCCTCTTTCTGTTGGGGTACCCCAAGGATCTGTCCTTGGGCCCCTCCTATTCTCTCTCTACACCACTTCCCTGGGCCAGTTGATAACCTCCCATGGCTTCCAGTACTACCTCTACGCCGATGACACCCAGATCTATCTCTCTACTCACCAGCTTGTGAGAGAAATAGCGGGTCAGTATAACCAATCTTCCATTTTATAGATTGTAGGTTAGAGTTATTCCTTTTAATATATGCTTTAAATGAATCTTGTGTTTAAACAAGTTAAAGATAAGAATGTATGTTTACATGAAAGGGGAATTTTGCTAAGATGCAACACCTGTTCTCAAAATAAGCTTGCGGTTAAGCTAAGTCTAGTTTTGCTTCCTGAGAAGGAGCACATGTATAACCCTTTGTTTTGAATGTGCTAATGTGGTCAAAATGTGTTATTAATCTGCCAGGTATGTGTTGTTACTGGGCAGATATAATGTATTATCTATGTTTAATCATGAAATTGATACTCTGTAATGATTGGCTTTCCCGGGGTGTAGCTGGTCCTGTTTTTACTATATAACATGTAACCTGACTCTCAGTAAATTGTAATCTTGCTACACTCTAAGTTTGTCAGTGTCTGCTTTGATTACCCGACCGATCGATCGAAGGGTCTCCACTAGAGTTGAGCGAACCTCTGGAAGTTCGGGTTCTGCTGGTCCGGCCGAACTTCCGGACAAAGTCCGGGTTCGGGTCCGGACAGAACCCGAACGTTCGCACGGACTCCGAACCCCATTGAAATCAATGGGGACCTGAACTTTTAGGTACAAAAATGGCTGTAACAATGTCCTAGCAAGTGCTAGAGGACTGCAAAAGGAAGTAAAATGGGGGGTAAGGGCAGGGCAAGTGCCCTACAAAAAAATGGGGATAGGGAAAATAAATTAAAATCAAATAAAAAAATGGGTGAACGATCCTGTAACAATGTCGGTAAAAACATGGATTTTCAAGTCCAGGGGTAACTAAAGTTACCCCAAGCCTCAGGCACGCTTGCAAGCCCAAGACAGGCCTGGGCTTGGGCCTGAAACAGGCCTTCAAGCCGGCCTGGTCGTCTTGGGCTTGAAGGTCTCCAAGCGAGTTGAGATCACCTCTGGGAAGCTAGCTAGCCAGCCCATTAGTTTCGTCTGTGACTGTTTGAATCTCACATCGTTCTAATGTTAAATGACTCTCAGTCCAATGTACAATATATCATTTTTGTCCTGGTCGATGTGGGGCCCTTTCGGTTAGTAATGTCTCAT
>BLSH010120191.1:578711-594599 GCA_018402905.1 Glandirana rugosa
GAATCTCCCTGTCTAAGAACAAGTTTTTGGTAACGGATGAGGATATCCCGGTCGACAACGACATTCACTGTATAATAACAACTTTTTAGTAGAGGATCAAGATTTCCCTCTCAAAGGTCCACAACTCACTTACAGCAACAGCTGGCCCTATAGGAGTAGGCAATGGTTTTTGAACAAGAATCTGTCCCTCTAAGCAGAAGCCTCTACCTAGTGAAGTCAGATCGCTCAAAGCAGCAGTATGTGAAATCTCAAATTACTCCCACTATCTGATCGTTGTGAACGATCCCACAATCTGATCGTTGTCTACGAACGTAACGATCGTTGTGTTAGGCAGGGTTCGATCTGCAATGTGTCACTCAAAGCAGCAGTATGCGAAATCTCAAATTACTCCAACAATCTGTTTGTTGTGTGCGATCGTAACGATCGTTGCTTTAGACAGAGTTTAATCTGCAATCTCCAACTCTAAGCAGCAGTATTTAAAATCTCAAATTCCTCCAACAATCTGATCGTTGAGCACAATTGTGGCGATCGTTGTTTTATGCAGTTTGATCTGCAACTCAAAGCAGTATGTGAAATCTCTAATTTCTGCTATCTGTCCTCAGAGCAACAGCACAGCAGTAGTAAAGTAATCTATCACAGGATGCAGGATCAGATCTTAAAATGTCTCTAATCTCTCCCTAACGCTGTCAGCTCCCTCTCCCTACAGCTAACCCAAGAGCATGTGACTGCAGCACTACGTGACTCCAGCTTATAAAGAGGCTGGGTCACATGATGCACTGGCCAATCACAGCCATGCCATTAGTAGGCATGGCTGTGATGGCTTTTAAGGGCAAACCAGTGAAACGCTTGTTGATTGGCTGCCCTGCAGCTTCTCAACACGTGGAGTAAAATAGCAGAACCCCGGACCGAACCCGAACGTTTTTTGAAAAGTCCGTGTTCAGGTCCGGGTCCCGGACACCCGAAAGTTTGGTACGGACCCGAACTTTACAGTCCGGGTTCGCTCAACACTAGTCTCCACACACCCCGAACCAGAACCGAACCAGAACTCAGAACCCTTACACAGCTCACACTATCGGTCTTCTTACACATTACAAATTTACTGAGTGACATACCAGTAAGGATGTCACACTACTTCCTTAAACTCTCTTTCTAAAACTGAGCGTGTAATATTTCCTGCTCCCTGACCCCCTCCCCAAGACTTTACCACTGAAATCAACAGCACAACCGTTGGTCCCTCTACACATGCCAGGATGCTGGGTGTAATCCTAGACTCTGACCTCGCCTTCAGCTCCCACATCTAATCACTGGCTAAATCTTGCTGCCTCATCTTCTGGTTATATCCCGCCTTGACTACTGCAACTCCCTCCTCACTAGCTTACCTTTACACATGTTATCCCCCTCCCCTTCAGTCTATTTTGAACGTTGCTGCCAGGCTAATACACCTTACTAACGAATGCGTGACTGCTGCCCCTGTCTGCCAATCCCTTCACTGCCTACCACTAGTCCAAGGTATAAAATTCAAAATACTAACCACAACGTACAAAGCCATCCACAACATCGCCCCAGCTATATCACCAACCTCATCTGTAGATATCGCCCAAATCATCCTCTCTGCTGTTCCCAGGACGTCTTGCTCTCTAGCTCCCTTGTTACCTCCTCCCAGGCCTGCCTTCAGGACTTTTCAAGAACCTCTCCCGTCCTCTGGAACTCCCTACCCCAAAATGTCCGTTCAGCTACTACCCTGTCTGCCTTTAGGCGATCCTTGAAAACTCATTTATCCAGGGAAGTCTACCACATCTCCACCTAAAAACCCATACTTGTGTCACCTTCACCAGATAATCCCCTGCAGCTGTTACCTTTTGTACTTATGCCTTCTGTAATGGCTCCCGCTGCTCCCAATCTGTCCTGTGAGACCAGGAAGAGAGAGCAGCGCTGCTGCATTTGGGCGCAGCGCTGAATCGAGAGAGGGCTCAGGTATTTACATGAATGCATAGAAAGCATTAAGGTAAAAAATGATTTGCCTTTAAAACCACTTTAACCACTTGCATCCCACCGTCAAATGACGGAGGGGTGGTGCGGCTCTTGTTCTGGTAAGACGTCATATGATGTTGTCCCAGAACGCGTGCTCACAGCCGCGCCGTCTTGCTAGGACACGGCGCAACCCCAATTTCTGTAAAGAGGCCACGGCTTTTTAACCATGTGATCGGCTGTGACCAATCACAGCTGGTCACATGTAAATACGGAAATGCCGGTAATTGGCTCTCATCGCCTCACACTGACAGAGTGTATGGCGAGGAAGGCCGATCAGCGGCATCTCCTTGCAGAGGACATCTAGGCATGTAATCATGTGATTACAATTAGTAGTGCCAGCAACCAGTGCCCACCAGTGCCAGCAATCAGTACCAACAAGTGCTCACCAGTGCCAGCAATCAGTGCCCACAAGTCCCACCAACCAGTGCTCATTAGTGATGCCAGTCAGTGCTGGCTATTAGTGCTGCCTATCAGTGCTGCTCATCAATGCCCATCACTGCTGTCCATCAATGCCCATCAGTGCCACCCATCAATGCCTATCAGTGCCCACCACTGCCACCTATCAGTGCCACCTTTCAGTGCCACCCATCAGTGCCACCTATCAGTGCTACCTATCAGTGCCACCTATCAGTGCCCATAAGTGTGGCATGTTAGTGATTCCTCATCAATGCTACCTAATCAGTGCCCATAAGTGCCGCCTCATCAGTGCCCATGAGTGCCACCTCATCAGTGCCCATCAGTGCAGCCTATCAGTACTAGGGATGGGCCAAACACCCCCCGGTTCGGTTCGCACCAGAACTTGCGACCAGGCAAAAAATTTGAGCGAACACACGAACGCCGTTAAAATCAATGGGACTCGAACATGAAAAATCAAAAGTGCTCATTTTAAAGGCTTATTTGAAAGTTGTTGCCCTAAAAAGTGTTTGGGGACCCGGGCCCTGCCCTAGGGGACATGTATCAATGCAAAAAAAAGTTTTTAAATTGTTTTTTCAGGAGCAGTGATTTTAATAATGCTTAAAGTGAAACAATAAAAATTAAATATTCCTTTAAATAAATATTGTGCCTGGGGGGTCCCCTTAGTCTGCCTGTAAAAGAGTTCACCTCTGTGATGTTTAGAACATAGCCAGAGCTATTATCACGAATGTATAGATAAAATCACTGAAAAAGCATTGCGATGCCCCCCCCCCCCCCGAGTCCATACCAGCCCCTTCAGGTCCAGTATGGAGTTTAAGGGGAACCCCGCTCCGAAATTAAAAAAAAATTGCGTAGGGGTCCCCCCCAAAGTCTCTACCAGGCCCTTCAGGTCTGGTGTGGATTTTAAGGGGAACCCTGCGCCAAGATTTAAAAAAAATGGCGTAGGGGTCCCCCCAAAATCCAAACCAGGCCCTTATCCGAACATGCAGCCCTGGCATGGCAGGAGGGGGTTTAATAAGGGGGCCCCCAGATCCCGACCCCCCCCATGTGGATAGGTATTCGGGTACATTGTACTACCCATTCACCAAAAATAGCTCTTCTTCTTTCTTCCTCCATCTTCTCCTGCCCCGGTCTTTCTTCTGGTCTTCTGCTTCTTCTTTCGGTCTTCTTCCTTCCTCTCTTCTTCTTCACTCTTCATCTTCTTCCTTCTTCTTTCACCGCCCCCGCGCCCGCTGTCGCAGCCGTGCCGTCCAGAGGCGTCTCCCAGAATGGGCGGTCTGCAGTCTGACATTTATTTTATAGGTGGGGCCACCCAGTGATGTAAACGAGTGACCCCAACTCCTTCTGATGCCATTCATTGTCAGAGGGGGCGGGTCACCCATTTATGTCACCGGGTGGCCCACCCATTCTTATAAAAGAAATGTCAAACTGAAGACCGCCCATTCTGGGAGACTCCTCTGGACAGCACGGCTGCGGCAGCGGGTGCGTGGGCGGTGAAAGAAGAAGGAAGAAGATGAAGATTGAAGGTCCTGGTTTGGATTTGGTGGGGGGGGGGCCACGTCATTTAAATTTATTTAAATTTTGGCGCGGGGTTACCATTAAAATCCATACCAGACCTGAAGGGCCTGGTTTGGATTTTGGGGCACCCCCAAGTCATATATATATATATATATATATATATATATATATATATATATATACTAGGAAGGTATATATATATTCTTGCGCTGCCTGCACTAACTGAGTGTATACAGATCGCCCTATCTATCAATCCATCTATCTATCTATCTATCTATCTATCTATCTATCTATCTATCTATCTAGTATATATTTCAGTCTACACTATCTGACTGTAAACAGATCGTCCTATCTATCTATCTATCTATCTATCTATCTATCTATCTATCTATCTATCTATCTATCTATCTATCTATCTATCATATATTTCACTCTACATTAAGCTGCCTGTACTAACTGACTGTATATAGATCTATCTATCTATCTATTTATCTAATACTTTTTTTCACAATAATCACTAGTTACACTGAACTGCTTGCACATCGCTACCTAAGCTCACTATCTCCACGTTTAACACACTACATAGAACCGCTGTACAAACGGCTTTATATAGTGTGGGGTGTGGATTGAGGCTGCTGAGCAGTAATTGGCTAAATGCACCCTGCCTTTAGCCAATCATATCTCTCACAGCAGAGCTCTCTGTGATTGGCCAAAGCATGCAGGTCATGTGCATCCCTTGGCCTATCAGCGGGCGGCATTTCCCCCGCTATTGGAATGCATTACGGGGCGCTCGAAGTTCCCGCGAACACCCCATAATATTCTAATTTCGACGAATGGGCGAACGCCCGATGTTCTAGTCGAACTTACATTCGACTCCAACAGCGGCCCGTCCCTAATCTGTACCCACCAGTGCCGCCTCATCAGCGCACATCAGTAAAGGAGAAAAATTACTTATTTACAAAATTTACTGACAGAAGAAAATTTTCGGTCTTTTTTTTTTTTTTTTGCAGAACAGTAGTTCAGTTTGTCCCGGTTTTAGTTAAAGTGACACACACAGTTTCCAGATGTTTGCAGAACAGTAGTTCAGTTTGTCTCGGTTTTTGTTAAAGTGTCACACACAGTTTCCAGATGTTTGCAGAACAGTGATATGGGTTCACCCCGGGTTTTGTTAAAGTGTTACACACAGTTTCCAGATGTTTGCAGAGCAGTAGTTCAGTTTGTCCCGGTTTTAGTTAAAGTGACACACACAGTTTCCAGATGTTTGCAGAACAGTAGTTCAGTTTGTCCCGGTTTTAGTTAAAGTGACACACACAGTTTCCAGATGTTTGCAGAACCTTAGTTAAGTTTGTCCCGGTTTTAGTTAAAGTGACACACACAGTTTCCAGATGTTTGCAGAACAGTAGTTCAGTTTGTCCCGGTTTTAGTTAAAGTGACACACAAAGTTTCCAGATGTTTGCAGAACAGTAGTATGGTTTCTCCCGGTTTTAGTTAAAGTGTTACACACAGTTTCCAGATGTTTGCAGAACGGTAGTATGGTTTCTCCCGGTTTTAGTTAAAGTGTTACACACAGTTTCCAGATGTTTGCAGCTCCCGGCTTATTTATACTTTTTTGACACAGTTTGAAGATGATTTTAGAACAGTTATATGGCTTCTACCGTTAATTAATACTTTTCAGACCCAGTTTGAAGATGGTCCACAGCCACCTCCATTTTTGATTTTTTATTGTTTTTATTTTTTAAAAAATGCTTTTAGTTATTTCCCTGTCCCCATTTCTTTGTAGGGCACTTGTCCCACCCTTACCCCCATTTCCTTCCTTTTGTAGACCTCTAGGACTTTCCTGGACTTTTTTACAGCAATTTTCAGAACTTTTGGTAAAATTACCAGAACCCCGGACCCGAACCCAGACTTTTTTTGAAAAGTCCGGGTTCGGGTCCGGGTCCCGGACACCCCAAAGTTCGGTACGGACCCGAACTTTACAGTCCGGGTTCGCTCAACACTATTGTAGTCCATTGGCACTCACTGCAAGATCCTGTGCATTGCATCCGTGATCCACTGATCTTGGTTGCAATGACCCAACAGGTTTTGGAAGCCAAGTTGCCTCCCTTCATCAGAGTTCATAAAGCTGTGTGTGAAAGCAAAATTAGGATTGAAGGATTCTGAAAAATGTTGGCTTTGAATGTCCATTAGAAAGATTCTCTACGAACCAGTGATTAGAGGACTGGCAATAAGAAGTTACAGCCAATCGTTTTCAGAACACTTTGAGTCCTGATCGTGCTTTAACTCAAAATCAGTGACTTGGTACTCCTGATATGTAACCTGCTAATTCACCTGAAGGAATGATGGCTCCACTCTAAAAATGTTAACTCTAGCTCTCTAGCTCTAGCTCTCTCTCTCTCTCTCTCTCTCTCTCTCTCTCTCTCTCTCTCTCTCTCTCTCTCTCTCTCTCTCTCTATATATATATATATATATATACACAGTGCCTTGCGAAAGTATTCGGCCCCCTTTGAACTTTGCGACCTTTTGCCACATTTCAGGCTTCAAACATAAAGATATAAAACTGTAATTTTTTGTAAAGAATCAACAAGTGGGACACAATCATGAAGTGGAACGAAATTTATTGGATATTTCAAACTTTTTTAACAAATAAAAAACTGAAAAATTGGGCGTGCAAAATTATTCAGCCCCTTTACTTTCAGTGCAGCAAACTCTCTCCAGAAGTTCAGTGAGGATCTCTGAATGATCCAATGTCGATCTCAATGACTAATGATGATAAATAGAATCCACCTGTGTGTAATCAAGTCTCCTTATAAATGCACCTGCACTGTGATAGTCTCAGAGGTCCGTTTAAAGTGCAGAGAGCATCATGAAGAACAAGGAACACACCAGGCAGGTCCGAGATACTGTTGTGGAGAAGTTTAAAGCCGGATTTGGATACAAAAATATTTCCCAAGCTTTAAACATCCCAAGGAGCACTGTGCAAGCGATAATATTGAAATGGAAGGAGTATCAGACTGCAAATCTACCAAGACCTGAACGTCCCTCTAAACTTTCAGCTCATACAAGGAGAAGACTGATCAGAGATGCAGCCAAGAGGCCCATGATCACTCTGGATGAACTGCAGAGATCTACAGCTGAGGTGGGAGACTCTGTCCATAGGACAACAATTAGTCGTATACTGCACAAATCTGGCCTTTATGGAAGAGTGGCAAGAAGAAAGCCATTTCTTAAAGATATCCATAAAAAGTGTCATTTAAAGTTTGCCACAAGCCACCTGGGAGACACACCAAACATGTGGAAGAAGGTGCTCTGGTCAGATGAAACCAAAATCGAACTTTTTGGCAACAATGCAAAACGTTATGTTTGGCGTAAAAGCAACACAGCTCATCACCCTAAACACACCATCCCCACTGTCAACATGGTGGTGGCAGCATCATGGTTTGGGCCTGCTTTTCTTCAGCAGGGACAGGGAAGATGGTTAAAATTGATGGGAAGATGGATGGAGCCAAATACAGGACCATTCTGGAAGGAAACCTGATGGAGTCTGCAAAAGACCTGAGACTGGGATGGAGATTTGTCTTCCAACAAGACAATGATCCAAAACATAAAGCAAAATCTACAATGGAATGGTTCACAAATAAACATATCCAGGTGTTAGAATGGCCAAGTCAAAGTCCAGACCTGAATCCAATCGAGAACCTGTGGAAAGAACTGAAAACTGCTGTTCACAAACGCTCTCCATTCAACCTCACTGAGCTCGAGCTGTTTTGCAAGGAGGAATGGGCAAAAATTTCAGTCTCTCGATGTGCAAAACTGATAGAGACTTCCCCAAGCGACTTACAGCTGTAATCGCAGCAAAAGGTGGCACTACAAAGTATTAACTTAAGGGGGCTGAATAATTTTGCACGCCCAATTTTTCAGTTTTTTATTTGTTAAAAAAGTTTGAAATATCCAATAAATTTCGTTCCACTTCATGATTGTGTCCCATTTGTTGTTGATTCTTCACAAAAAATGACAATTTTATATCTTTATGTTTGAAGCCTGAAATGTGGCAAAAGGTCGCAAAGTTCAAAGGGGGCCGAATACTTTGGCAAGGCACTGTATATATATATATATATATACAGTATCTCACAAAAGTGAATACACCCCTAACATTTTTGTAAATATTTTATTCTATCTTTTCATGTGACAACACCGAAGAAATGACACTTTGCTACAATGTAAAGTAGTGAATGTAAAGCTTGTATAACAGTGTACATTTGCTGTCCCCTCAAAATAACTCAACACAGCCATTAATGTCTAAGCTGCTGGCAACAAAAGTGAGTAGACCCCTAAGTGAAAATGTCCAAATTGGGCCCAAAGTGTCAATATTTTGTGTGGCCACCTATATTTTCCAGCACTGCCTTAACCCTCTAGGGCATGGAGTTCACCAGAGCTACAACAGGTTGCCACTGGCGTCCTCTTCCACTCCTCCATGATGACATCACGGAGCTGGTGGATGTTAGAGACCTTGCGCTTCTCCACCTTCCGTTTGAGGATGCCCCACAGATGCTCAATAGGGTTTAGGTCTGGAGAAATGCTTGGCCAGTCCATCACCTTTACCCTCAGATTCTTTAGCAAGGCAGTGGTCCTTTTGGAGGTGTGTTTGGGGTCATTATCATGTTGGAATACTGCCCTGGGGCCCAGTCTCCAAAGGGAGGGATCATGCTCTGCTTCAGTATGTCACAGTACATGTTGGCATTCATGGTTCCCTCAATGAACTGTAGCTCCCCAGTGCCGGCTGCACTCATGCAACCCCAGATCATGACACTCCCACCACCATTCTTGACTATAGGCAATCTTCTTATAGCCTTGGCCATCTTTATGTAGAGCAACAATTCTTTTTTTCAGCTCCTCAGAGAGTTTTTTGCCATGAGCTGCCATGTTGAACTTCCAGTAACCAGTATGAGAGAGTGAGAGCGATAACACCAAATTTAACACACTTGCTCCCCATTCACACCTGAGACCTTGTAACACTAACGAGTCACATGACACTGGGGAGGGAAAATGGCTAATTGGGCCCAATTTGGACATTTTTATTTAGGGGTGTACTCACTTTTGTTGCCAGCGGTTTAGACATTAATGGCTGTGTGTTGAGTTATTTTGAGGGGACAGCAAATTTACACTGTTATACGAGCTGTACACTCACTACTTTACATTGTAGCAAAGTGTTATTTCTTCAGTGTTGTCACAAAAATGTGAGGGGTGTACTCACTTTTGTGAGATACTGTATGTATATATATATATATATATATATATATATATATATACACATACAGTTATATGCAAAAGTTTAGGAACCCCTGACAATTTCCATGATTGTCATTTATAAATATTTGGGTGTTTGGGTCAGAAATTCATTTTGATCTATCAAATAACTGAAGGACACAGTAATATTTCAGTAGTGAAATGAGGTTTATTGGATTAACGGAAAATGTGCAATATGCATCAAAACAAAATTAGACAGGTGCATAAATTTGGGCACCCTTGTCATTTTGTTGATTTGAATACCTGTAACTACTTAGCACTGATTAATCGGAACACACAATTGGTTTGGTGAGCTCATTAAGCCTTGAACTTCATAGACACGTGCATTCAATCATGAGAAAAGGTATTTAACCACTTAAGGACTGGAAGGATTTCCCCCTTTAGGACCAGAGCCCTTTTTGCGATTCGGTGCTGCGTCGCTTTAACTGACAATTGCGCGGTCGTGCGACGTTGTACCCAAGCAAAATTTGCGTCCTTTTTTTCCCACAAATAGAGCTTTCTTTTGGTGGTATTTGATCATCGCTGCGTCATTTCTGATCGCCGCTATAAACAAAAGAAGAGCGACAATTTTGCAAAAAAACACAAATTTCTTACTTTTTGCTAAAATACAAATCCAAAAAAAAAAAATACAAAAAAACATTTTTTTTCACAGTTTTTGGCCGATTTATATTCTTCCTCATATTTGCGATAAAAAATCGCAATCGGCGTTTATTGATTGGTTTGCGCAAAAGTGGCCGCGTTTACGGATGATGAGAATTCATTTTTGGGGTTTTTATTTTTTTTTTTTTTTATTAGTAATGGCGGCGATCTGCGATTTTTAGCGGTACTGCGATATTGGGGCGGACATGTCGGGCCATTTTGACACTTTTTTGGGACCATTGGCATTTATACAGCGATCAGTGCTATAAAAATGCACTGATTACTGTGTAAATGCCATTGGAAGTGAAGGGGTTAACCTGCAGGGGGCACTCTAAGGGTTAACTATGTTCCCTGGGCGTGTTCTAACTGTGGGGGGACTGCCCTAGCAGGGGAAGGGAAGCGATCACAGCTTCCGCGTAGAGGAAGGCTGTGATCACAGCCCTTCCCCCTCTCACAGAACGGAGGTCCGTGTTTACTTACACGGACCTCCGTTCTTTCACTCCGGGGGGGGCATCGCAGGTAGCCGGCGGCAATCGAAGCCGCTGCACCCGCTCCCTGGCCCTCCCCGAACACAGTGAGCTCGCAGGCGCGCCTCTGGGGGCGCGCGCGCGCTCACAGTGCGCGATCTTGCAGCCGCCGTCATATGACGGCGATTTGCGATATCGCACCACTTTGTCGCCGTCAAACTGCGGTTGGCGGTCGGCAAGTGGTTAAGGTGGCCAATTGCAAGTTGTTGTTGTTCTCTTTGACTGTCCTCTGAAGAGTGGCAACATGGGGGCCTCAAAACAACTCTCAAATGACCTGAAAACGATTGTTCTACATTATGGTTTAGGGGAAGGCTACAAAAAGTTATCGCAGAGATATAAGCGGTCAGTGCCCACTGTGAGGAACATAGTGAGGTTAATGGAAGACCACAGACACAGTTCTTGTTAAGGCCAGAAGTGGCAGGCCACATAAAATATTGGAGAGGCAAAGGTGAAGGATGGTGAGAACGGTCAAAAACAGCCCACAGACCTCCTCCAAAGACCTACAACATCAACTTGCTGCAGATGGTGTCACTGTGCATTGTTCAACAATTCAGTGCACTTTGCACAGGGAGAAGCTGTATGGGAGATGCGCAAGAAGCCTTTTCTTCACACATGCCACAAACAGAGTCGCTTGAGGTATGCAAAGGCACATTTGGACAAAGATTGAGTTATTTGGTCGTAACAAGGGGCGTTATGCATGACGGCAAAAGAACAAAGCTTTCCAAGAAAAACACTTGCTACCCACAGTAAAATTTGGTGGAGGTTCCATCATGCTGTGGGGCTGTGTGGCCAGTGCCGATACTGGGAATCTGGTTAAAGTTGAGGGTCACATGGATTTTACTCAGTATCAGCAGATTCTTCAGAATAATGTTGAGGAATCAGTCACAAAGTTGAAGTTATGCCGGGGCTGGATATTTAAACGACCCAAACACTGCTCAAAATCTACTCGGGCATTTATGCAGAGGAACAAGTACAATGTTCTGGAATGGCCATCCCAGTCCCCAGACCTGAATATCATTGAACATCTGTGGGGTGATTTGAAGCGGGCTGTCCGTGCTCTGCAATCATCAAACCTAACCAAACTGGAGATGTTTTGTAAGGAGGAATGGTCCAAAATACATTCATGCAGAATCCAGACACTCATTACAGGCTATAGGAAGCGTCTCCAGGCTGTTATTTCTGCTAAAGAAGGCTCTACTAAATATTGATGTGATTTTTCTGTTGGGGTGCCCAAATTTATGTACCTGTCTAATTTCGTTTTGATGCATATTGCGCATTTTCTGTTAATCCAATAAACCTCATTTCACTGCTGAAATATTACTGTGTCCTTCAGTTATTCGATAGATCAAAATTAAATTGCTGATCCAAACACCCAAATATTTATAACTGACAATCATGGAAATTGTCAGGGGTTCCTAAACTTTTGCATACAACTATATATATATATATATATATATATAATATGTAGTACTGATCGAATTGATAACAAAAAAATTGCTGATCTGGTAGAACTATTTAGTATTGATTTGCAAATTCTCTGTTCATGGCAATGATTTGGTTAAACTGAAGCCTGGACCATGACCTCAGATCACTGTCCCAGTGCTGCCATCTTTTCACAGTCTTCACAACAGACTCTCCTTTTCTGGTCTAAATTTTCCCTGCCGTCTCTCTGCGCGATGCCTTTGTATCCCGCGCCACCCTGCTGCTTCCTCCCCCTCATTCTTCCATTCATTCCTGGCTGTTTTATTTGTCTTCTTTTCTCCCTCTTCTCTTCCCCCTCATCCCTCCTCGCTTCTCCGGGCACCCGCTGGGCACTGAGTGACAGTCTGGTAATGGCATCTCCTCTAAAGCTTCTTCACTTTTTTGTGTTTGCTGTGGATGGAGATTTTGGACGGATGAGTGCTGATGCCCGGGCGACGGGGCCTGCGATGTGGGTAACGGCTCTGTGCTTGGTCCAGAGCCAAATTATTAGAATGCTTTTCTATTCACATAGAGGAAATCTGAAGGGAAATTAATGACTTAGGTTCATTACTGTAGAGAGATGACATCATGTTACGTTGCCTGGCTAAGGTCCTGATTGCTCTCTAATGGCACATTTTAAGGTTTACAGAAACACAGGTTGAAATGATTGGGGCATTAGGCCCTATGTTGTCACCTATTGCTATTATATTTTTGCAAAAGGTTGTAAAAACTGAAAAATTCACAGAGGGTCCAAAAAAGATACCAAACTGTTGTTCTCTGTGTGAAACATATTCTGTGTCCTTACTAAGTTGATTATCATCACCTGCACACAGGGTACATACACGAGGCTCAGTCCATTGACAACTTGATACAATTTTGATGGAACTTATATGCCTAATTTTGTCCTAAGATATCTCACCCACCAACATGGCAGGCAAATCTATGTGCACTATGCCCTTGAAATGGAACACTTGGGGCAGTGGCGCAGAACTGCATAGAATTCTAGGATGTGGTAGTTACACGCAGGTCCTTGTTAACAGGTTCCCCACCGCGCGCCGTCTTTTCACGGCGACAGTTGGGAAAAACCCTGCGCGAATCGCCGTAAATAAGCGGCGATTCGCATTTGGCCACCAGGGGGCGCGCGCGCGCACCCGCCGCACTCCTGGGGAGTGTGCCCGCGGCTCGGGCGGACCCGATGTCCGCCGGCGAGCCACGATGAGCGGCTACAGGGCTGTCAGTGGGGCATGAGAGATCTACTGATCCCTGTCACTGGGATCAGTTAGATCTCTCATGCCCATGTTAGCCCAACCCCCCCACAGTAAGAACACACCCAGGGAACACGATTAACCCCTAGCTCTCCCCCTGCAGGTTAACCCCTTCACTGCCAATGACATTTATACAGTAATCAGTGGACATTTAAATTTCTGATCGCTGAATAAATGTCATTGGTCCCAAAAAAGTGTCAAAATGGTCCGACATGTCCCCCCCAATATCGCATTACCGCTGAAAATCGCAGATCGCCGCCATTACTAGTAAAAAATAAAAAAAAATAAAAACCCCAGAAATTAATTCTCATCGTCCGTAAACGCGGCCACTTTTGCGCAAACCAATCAATAAACGCCGATTGCGATTTTTTTTATCGCAAATATGAGGAATTATATAAATCGGCCAAAAACGGTGAAAAAAAATGTTTTTTTATTTTTTTTTTTGGATTTGAATTTTAGCAAAAAGTAAGAAATTTGGCTTTTTTTGCAAAATGGTCGCTCTTCTTTTGTTTATAGCGGCGATAAGAAATGACGCAGAGACGATCAAATACCACCAAAAGAAAGCTCTATTTGTGGGAAAAAAAGGACGCAAATTTTGTTTGGGTACAACGTCGCACGACCGCGCAATTGTCAGTTAAAGCGACGCATCGCCGAATCGCAAAAAGTGCTCTGGTCCTAAAGTGGGAAATTCTTCCGGGGCTGAAGTGGTTATATGGAGTCTTTCTTGAGAAACCTGCTTAATAATGTGTCAGCAAGCAATTTATCGTCAACACCAACTACAACACATAAATGTAGCGTTCAGCATTTTATGGTACCTTTTCCTTAAACATGCATTGATATACACAACCTCTGAAGATTCCTACAAGGAGCAGTGGAAGTGATCTCCAAACAGATATTTGTCTCCTATTATCCTGATCAAACGTGGCAGAAACCCTAATGCACAAGATGAAAGGCTTAGTGCAGAGATGTTGTCATGGTTTATTATAACATGTATAAAGATAGAGCACTCTCCGGCCACCAAAGGAAACCAGACTCAAGACAACCAACCAACTTTTATCTGCAGAATACTTTATTTTGAGAATATCTTCCTAGGTATGACATCAATATTTAAAATATATCTTTTAGACTCCAGCAGATAAAAGTGTTGTTTAAAACCTGCATTGTACTGCAGTTAGGAAATAAGAAGGCCTGCTCTCTCGGTAGGAAGAGTAATTCACAAAGAACAGAGCTGAAGCCCCCCTCCTGCAAAGTCACTACCGGCCACGTTGGGTTCTCGCCATCGCCTCTGAGCAATCTTCAATGCCTTAAAACTTGGTGGCATTCCCCGGGGTAGATCAATGTCAGCAATTACAGAGGGCACATCTCCAGGAACTGAGGGGTTCCTTTGTTGTGCATTTTTTCTTCCAATTTACATCATAAAAGAACACCACGACCCCCTTCTTCTAGAATTCCAACCATCTATTATTTATTTATGTCACACAAATCATAGTAAATCTAGAGGCCCTTCGTTACCCCCTTACTAAGTCTTTCTTGCAGCATTTTTCCAAGAACTTCTGCTACAACAATTTTTAAGTATTCTTAAAGTATAAGATACTCATGGCATGTAGCCTAGCTGCCTGCAGTTATTGTTTTTCATTCCTGGTTTAATGTAGTAGGCCATCCACAGCTCTACACAAGCAAAAACTTTCTATTTTGATAGAATGGATAGAGCGGGAATGGTCTACAGATTCTGTAAAGTTTGTATTGCTATCTATGTTCTTTTTGATTAGATTTTCCTTCACTTCCTGTCTTCTCTCATGAAAGGTTCCTTTTATAATGAAAATGAAAATATTAAACAGTAAACATGTGCTTTTCGTAAATATACTGAAAGTGTTGCGAAGCTAAATTTCAATATGGTTTGTTCTTTGTTTTTGCAGGACCGGAAGATCTGCTGGAGATGGCAGACATAACTACGTAAGTGCTCTCATTGACCCGATTAAGACACTACAGAGAGTGTTGTGTATGAATGTAGTGCCTAGGCCAGGTTCACTTCACTTCACAGCCTCAACAGTACTTTCCCCAGGCAAAGGTTCTGAATTTTTTTTTTTTTATAACAAACATGTTATATTTATCTGCTCTGTGCAATTTATCCTCTTCTTTTTGCGTCCCCCTGCCAACTGCTCCTAATAAAAAACCTCTTGCTATGGGGGCACTTGAGCAGGCTCACTCCCGAGTCGTGCTTCTGTGAACGGATGAATGGACATTGTCCATTCACACACTGAGCGTGGCTCTCTCCTCATTGGCTCACTGTCTGTGATTGACAGTAGCAGAGGCTGCTGCTGTGTGAACCAATGAGGAGAGAAATACCCAGGAGAGCCGTTGCTCTCATGCACATTGCTGGATCGAGATGGGCCTCAGGTAAGTATAACAGTTAGTGTCTGTCACTCGGTTACTCCTCTCTCGGTGCGAGTCACACACTTACCTGTTACAGGTAAGTAGGCAAGTGTCTTCGTGCTGAGCCCTCACTCGGACGAGTTCACGGGGGTATCGTTCTCCAAAAAATAATCCTCGTCAACCGTCCCCCTGCGTTTTTCTTCTCCTATTTAACGTGTCTCGTCTATTTATATTGTACAAACAATATTTTTTTTTTTTTAAGTCTTGGAAACGGACCCCTTTCATGACAACTCCGACACTTCACTTCACTTGGACCGGATCCGTGATGTAAGTATGTGTTGTGAGAGACATCACAG
>BLSH010120191.1:594609-609891 GCA_018402905.1 Glandirana rugosa
TCTACCACAGTTCGGTTTAATTCTGAAGACATGCTTGGCCAGTCCATCACCTTTACCCTCAGCTTCTTTAGCAAGGCAGTGGTCGTCTTGGATTTGTGTTTGGGGTTGTTATGTTGGAATACTGCCCTGCAGCCCAGGCTCTGAAGGGAGGGGGTCATGCTCTGCTTCAGTATGTCACAGTACATGTTGGCATTCATGGTTCCCTCGATGAACTGTAGCTCCCCAGTGCCGGCAGCACTCATGCAGCCCCCAACCATGACACTCTCAACACCATGCTTGACTGTAGGCAAGACATGCTTGTCTTTGTACCCCTCACCTGGTTGCCGCCACACACGCTTGACACCATCTGAACCAAATAAGTTTATCTTGGTCTCATCAGACCACAGGACATGGTTCCAGTAATCCATGTCTTTAGTTTGCTTGTCTTCAGCAAACTGTTTGCAGGCTTTCTTGTGCATCATCTTTAGAAGAGGCTTCCTCCTGGGATGACAGCCATGCAGACCAATTTGATGCAGTGTGCGGTCTGTCTGAGCACTGACAGTCTGACCCCCACGCCTTCAACTTCTGCAGCAATGACGGCAGCAGTCATACATCTATTTCCCAAAGACAACCTCTGGATATAATGCTGAGCACGTGCACTCAACTTCTTTGGTGGACCATGGCGAGGCCTGTTCTGAGTGGAACCTGGCCTGTTAAACCGCTGTATGGTCTTGGCCGCTGTGCTGCAGCTTAGTTTCAGGGTCTTGGCAATCTTCTTATAGCCTAGACTACTTTTATGTAGAGCAACAATTCTTTTTTTTATATCTATAGAGAGTTCTTTGCCATGAGGTGCTGTGTTGGATTTCCAGTGACCAGTATGGCAGCGTGAGAGCGATAACACCAAATTTAAAACACCTGCTCCCCATTCACACCTGAGACCTTGTAACACTAACCAGTCCCTCACTAACGAGGGAAAATGGCTAATTGGGCCCAGTTTGGACATTTTCACTTAGGGGTGTACTAACTTTTGTTGCCAGCGGTTTAGACATTGATGGTTGTGTGTTGAGTTATTTTGAGGGGACAGCAAATTTACACTGTTATACAAGCTGTACATTCACTACTTTACATTGTAGCAAAGTGTCATTTCCTCAGTGTTGTCACATGAAAAGAATAAAATATTTACAAAAATGTGAGGGTTGTACTCACTATTGTGAGATACTGTATCTTATATGTGATGGCTGTACTCATTTTTTTAGGGTTTTTTTCTTCAATTTTTATCTGGTGATCTAGCCAAGTTTTTTTTTTTTTTTAACAGAAAAGTTCTTTTGCAGGTACAGGGATGAAACAGACCATTTAATGCTGACAGAGGTGCTTAAAATGATCAGCCTTTATTTATTTATGGAAAACCTTTGCCTCAAATGGAAAAAAACTGTTTGCTGTAACTGATATTAGCTGGAGTTCAGCTTTGATTTGTTAATTATTTAAATCTGCTAGTACTTCTTACACTCCCTTCCTCCCAGATTGACAGTGCTGCTGTCCAAATCTGCCCCTTGTGCTCATTTGTCAAGAGTGCATACCTCCCAACTTTTGAAGTTGAGAATGAAAGACACTTCAGGGTAACTGCGACCTGCAGCTGCGCTACTTGTGCCACAACAAAAAGTGGGTGTGGCTAGGCAGCATACATGTTGAGGCTGCGATGCTTTGCTTGGGGCATGAATTGTACCCCCTGTCAAACGAGGCCCATTCAAGTGAATGGTGTTGCTCTTCAAGCGCTCTGCAGCTGGGTGCAATACACACAGTTGCAGCATGCTAGTATGGGGTTGAAAAAAATTAAAGCAGGCTGTGATGAGACGATACAATGGCAATACCTCTTTATCGCCTGTTCAATGCTCTCTGAAGAGTGCTTCAAATGCTGATCGCTCCTCAGAGACCAAAGCATGCATGAACAAACCCTAATAATTTTTCATCATTTTTTTTTTTTTTACAGTTTTTGAATTTCATTTATTTATTTTACATTTTAACAGCTCCCAATCCTGCCCCGCACCAGTTGCAGTTGGTGGGAGGAAGAGTGCAAGCAGCATTGCAGAGTGATGGGGGGGGGCAGGGGGATCAGAACTGCGGGGTGGGGGGGATCAGAAAATAAAGTGGGGATGGGAATCAGGAAGGGGGAGGATAGCACATCTGGAACCAATTGCCCTGTGCAGCCAGCTGCACTGCAGGGGCATCAGGGCCAGATTGGAGCAGGGGGTTTAGTGGAGCCCAGTAACAGAACTCGTTTCAGTACTGACCTCAAGGATTTAGCCTGGATCTGTGGGGCGCCCGGATTTAAATGAAATCTCAGGAAGGTCCCATCAACTCTGGGCCAGTGGTAAGGTATGAGAGTGGTATCTGTATAATACAGGAAGTGTGTTACTGGCCAGATCACCAGATGAAAACAGATGGAAAACAAGCCTAAAAAAGTACAAATATAGCCACTACTTCTAATGATTGGTAAGCTCAATATATTACATTTTTAGTTTTGGGTTTAACGCTGCTTTAAAGTGGTAGTAAAATCCCTTTTTGCCCGGGTTCACACTTGTGCAAACACAGATATCGCATGTGATTCACA
This sequence comes from Glandirana rugosa, assembly GCA_018402905.1. Lineage (NCBI taxonomy): Eukaryota > Metazoa > Chordata > Amphibia > Anura > Ranidae > Glandirana > Glandirana rugosa. Next base: position 597,197 of record BLSH010120191.1, read on the forward strand.
CCCACACTGCGGTGCCGATCGCATGTGATGTCTGTGCAATGTGAGTTCAGCCATACAGTTAGATACATAGATTCGCAGGAAAATAGTGCAGGGACTTTTTTTTCCCCGCACTGGAATTGGATCGCATTGGGTGTTCTCATCCATGTGATCTGATTCCTATGTGAGTTCACAGTTTGCACTGCCATCTGTGAACCGATCTGGGGACTTTATTAACATTGTATTGACACCCGCAGTGGTTCACAGAGGGCAGTGTGAACTGCCTGCGGGAGAGATGTGATGGGGGAACCGGCGCTGGATTCCCGCATCGCATATGTGTAAACCTAGCCTCACACTTGCACCTACAGGGAATCCTATAATTAGGCTGACCTGTAGGTACAGTGACTATAAATTAAACCTGCACCCAGAGGCAGCTTTCTAATTAGGCAAGTTAGGCGGTTGGCTAAGGCCTCCCACTCACAGGGACCTCGCAACCGCCTTATTTGACACTGACACCAGCACTGAGATAGAGAGTACTGACACCAGCACTTAAAAGCTCTTAACATATGCAATTTATAAAGTTAATTTTTTATCACTTTAATTATTTTTCCCATTTAGGGGCGTGAGTAGGGCCTCATGTCTAGGTTTTGCCTAAGGCCTCACAAAGCCTAGAGCCGCCTCTGCCTGCACCATTTAGGAGATATTCATATTTGTAGTGCCAGTGACACCCTGGCACATGTGCACTTTACTCTCAATGGGTGGCACTTTTGAGTGTACCGTCCATTGAAAGCGTTGTGCCATGATCGTGACTCCAGAATGCATGCATGGGAGTGACTTAATCGCAGCTCGGCCATTCAAATGATGAGGAATGAGCTCATTAGTCTTCTGCTGCTGCTTCACTGCCCAGTCGCATACTGCAGGTGGGGAGGTGATCTTGCTATATTGCATACTGCAATTAAGAAAACCTGGTTGTACTGTGTGCCAGAGTTTTGTAAACCTCTGGACTGGATGGACAGTAAAAGAACATTTGACAGGTAAAATGGCTCCAATATGTGTATTTTTCTGTTTGCCTGCGGTTTAGCGTTTTCTTATGTTTACCGTGCTTCCTCTTCTCACACTCCTTACATATTTGTTGTTTTGTGTCTTCTAGAGGGGAGACAGCACTGCACAAAGCTGCATTCCATAGACACCGGCAGGTTTGCCAAATACTTGTGGATGCTGGAGCTTGTTTAATAAAGAAAGATGCCAAGGTGATATATTTTAATGCATTACTCATCAGTGATACACTGTATCTAAAGATAAACTTTTTTAATGTTGGATATATTAGGAAAGGGTTAAAGGTGCAGTTTAGTGTTTTTTTTAACCAACACTAGGGATGCTACTTACCAGCAATGAATCGAGACCTGTGTGCTGGTGGCTGCCATTTACATTAGATATCCTGAGTCCTCTGTCACAGAAGATCACCACTGCAGGGCACATTTCATTGCTGACAAGTAGTGTCCCTTAAAAAAATTATCTTAATTGTACAGTATAGGACACAGGCTGAATATCCATAAACTCTGCGTTAAAGGCTTCTACCTTCAGGTGAATGGACATTGGCAAAGCTTTTGGACACACGCCTTTGGTTACACCCCAGTAACCCTACCCCACACCGAGAGACCTCAGATTTTTGCTAGTGACCTTTAGGCGATGGACCTTTTGTCCCTTATGGAGAAGTTTCAATGCCTAACTAGTTCTTATTTACTTTGAATTCCTTAATCAACACTTAAAGCGGAGTTCCACCCAAAAATGGAACTTCCGTGGATCTGATGCCCCCCGCTCCAGGCACCCACTTCCAGGGAAAGATCGCTGCAATCTTGTTTGGCGATCTACACAATGTCCGCCCTCCTGCTGCAATTTTTTTTCACCCAGGTGGAACTCCACTTTAAGCCAACCTCTTCACTGCTTTAGTACAACAATAGATCCAGTGCATCCAGAATGGGACTCGTACGCAGACTCACACTGTGTAATATTGCTTTGGGCACTGGATATTGTTTGGACATTCACCTTGGCACTTAGTGCAACACGTGTAGTTAGCTGTAGGATGCTATACAGGTACAGGACCATAGTCCATTCCTATGGCTCCCAGACCCTTACAGCGAAGCCTGGATTGATACAGGGGCCAGCAATGTGGAAAGGTAAGACATGTTCATCCTTTTTTGGACTTTTATTATTGCCTTATAGCAAGTTTGAGACTTACTGTTCAGGAAACACTAATAGGTTTACTGAAAGTAGTGGAGATATTATTTGTTAAACAATTAAATTGTTAGGAAACCAGGAATTTGTGTTTGACTTATTCATTTCTTGAGTGTTTAAGCTTTCAAACTTGGCGGTAAAAGGTCTACCATTCAGAGCTTAAGCCTAGTACACACCATGAGTTTTTTTTTTTGTTCAATAATTTGATGTTAGTACGGCGATCTTCCCCGCTGAGCTGTTGTGTTCTGACAAGGGGACACCCCCTGCCATTGGCTGAGAACGCTGAATGGGAGCCAGTCAGCTGCTGGTTTTGCAGCATGCTCATCTGACAGAAACCGGTTGAACTGGCTGCAATACACAAGGGCCAAATGATGGACGGTTTTTATTGAAACGGCCAATGTCGCCCGACATTCGGCCCGTATGTACTAGGCTTTAGTCTCAGGTGGATGACCAGGTGTTACATCACACCACAGGTTGCACTATTATGACCAATTTCCACCCAGAGCTCTTATAAGGTATTCAGGCACTTCCTTCCACACTGTTGTCACAAGGACTTCGCTACAGGAAGGTTGACACCTGGGTTGCTGTGTATCCTTTTCCGAAAATGCTTATCCCTTTTCCGCACCCCACTCCTTGAGTACCCCACAGGAGTAAGGATGGGCCCGATGTTTGAGTTGAACATCGGGTGCTCGCCCATTCACCGAACAGCAAATTTTATGGGGCGCTCGCGGCGCCATGAAGCACTGGGTGATCGCGGGGAAATGCCGCCCGCTGATTGGCCAAAGCACGCACATGACCTGCATGCTTTGGCCAATCACAGCGTGCTCTGCTGTGAGAGCCATGATTGGCCAAAGGCAGGTTGCGTTTGGCCAATCATGGCTCAGGGGTCTAAGTCCATGCTCCACATTATATAAGGCCAATTACACAGCGGACGTATACAGTGTATAATAACAGAGATAGAGAGAGGTTAGGAGACTGAGATGGCCACTCCAGAACCTTCACTTTATTCTGCTGTAGCCAATGAAAGGTCGACTTGGCCTTGTGTTTTGGATCATTGTCATGTTGGAATGACTAGGTACATCCCATGCGCAGCTTCCTGGCTGATGAATGCAAATGTTCCTCCAGTACTTTTTTGATAACATACTGCATTCATCTTGCCATCAATTTTTAACAAATTTCCTGAAAAAACTTTTCATGACGCTTTTGAAAAAGCGCTGATCTGCCCCTAAGACCCTTCAAACATAATACTCTAAAGAGCCAGTAATGTGTCCTTAATAAAGTGCTTACAGTGTTCAAAAAACTGTGAAAGTAGTGCAATAAATCAATTACTGCCAAAGTCTTTCTTAAATAAAGTGCTATGTGCTGTTGTGCTTCTGGTGACTGTGATCCTGGTGCATCCACTTGACCACAGCCGAGAGGTATACCTCACTCACCGAATATGATGGACTTGCTAGCCATATAGCTAAACAAGTTGGAACGGCTTGAAGGTCTCTTAGGGGGGGACCTCTCCCTCTATAGTTGGTTGTGCTAGGTCCTTCCACTTCCGTCCATGAGTTGTAGCTGACGTTCTTTTTGCAGGGAGGGGATCAGGTAAGAAAACTCCTCATAGTATAATACCGTTTAAAAAATGTATTTTTACTTACTTTAAAAGGAGAAATAAATGGTCCAGTGATATACGGCCCCTTGCTCTGTGAGGTGGTGCTTGCTGTTTTGAAAAGCTTGTTGTGCGCTCTCCCCTCTCTGGGCCCCTGGTCTTGTTTGCGGAAGTTGCTTAGCTTGACGGGTTCAGTCAAATACGGCAACGTTATCAAAAGCTGATGAGAGTGCACAACAAACTTTTCAAATACTCATTCAAATGGGGGGGGGGGGCGGAATCTGGGGACCCCCTTATTAAAGGGGGCTTCCAGATTCTGATAAGCCTCCTGTCCACACTCCCCCACAACCACCGGCAAGGGTTGCGGGGATGAGGCCCTTCTCCCCATCAACATGGGGACAAGGTGCTTTGGGGGACCCCAAAGCACCCTCCCCATGTTGAGGGCATGTGGCCTGCTATGGTTTGGCCTGCTAGGCTGCGTGTTCGGATAAGGGTCTGGTATGGATTTTGGGGGGGACCTCCACACCATTTTTAAAAAAAAATTGGCAGGGGGTTCCCCTTAAAATCCATACCAGATCTGAAGGGCCTGGTAAGACTTTGGGGGGGACGCCCACACTATTTTTTTCAGTGATTTTTATGTATATTGCTGGGAACTGGCAATACATTACAGCTACAAGCGATTTTAAATGAAATTTTTCCTTTACAAATGTCATTTTGCGGTGGCACTGTTCTAAGCATCACACAGATGCGCCACTTTACAGACATACTAAGGGGATCCCCCAGGCACGATAGTTAAAGGAATATTTCATTTTTATTGATTCACTTTAAGCATTATTAAAATCACTGCTCCTGAAAAAACGATCGATTTAAAAACTTTTTTGCCTAGATACATGTCCCCTAGGGCAGGACCTGGGTCCCCATACACATTTTATGGCAATAACTTGCATATAAGCCTTTCAAATGAGCACTTTTGATTTTTCATGTTCGTGTCCCATTGACTTTAATAGGGTTTGCACAAATTTTTTGTCTGTTCGCAAGTTCTGGTGCGAACTGAACCGGGGGGTGTTCAGCCTATCCCTACACAGGAGTATGCACCTGGTTTCTACCATTGCTGTCAATGAGGGTATTTACAGCAAATGCTTAGGCAGAGTGACATTGCTTCCCTTGCACTGGAGCTGGACCCTATTTTAACACCGTGTTTACACCCAATTCTGGCTCTGTCTCAGACACAAAAGGCCTATCTGACCTAGGCAGATTTCTAATACTAGCGTACTAGCTAATGGCAACCAAACAGGGTAAATCTCCCTAGTGGAGACACAGACTGCAGTAAAAAACTGGTGGAGGTTCTAACCCTGTACAACTCTTTGTATGTGCATTTATTATTTTGTTTTAAAAAGTTAACTTATCCTTGAAGTTCCCAAAAGATATGATGATTGTTCCACCAGTATCCACATGTTACTGAATATAATTTTGACTAAACCTGTACACCGGGCACAAAAAATGTCATTGAAATATATTCCTCAATAGCCACAAAGGATATAAATCTACTCTGTATGCAGCAATTGCATTTACAAACCCAGATATTACCTTGTAAATGTAGCAGTGACATAATCACTGTGCGGTACATAGCCTGTTCTGAGACCAGAGCTGTGGGAGGGGCCCAGCAGCTCCACCCACTACAGGCTGCCTGCAGAAAACTACAGGAGGGGGGCGGAAACAAGACCAGTCACCCTGTACAAGGAGAGACAGCAGCAGTCACCGGTCTTTATTATAGGAAGCTCCTGCACAGAGGCAAAGTTTCACACCGGATTACTGCATAGATCTTTAGTAGTGAAAAAAGCAAATCAAGATTCCAGTGAGAATACACATACATCTTGTATTTAGACAGTAGATGCTTATCCTGGAGGTGAGCTTGGCCTTACAAAAGGACATGATTTCATATTGTTCCGTTTGATACTAAAGGAATAGAATATGCTTTACCCTGTATGTTTTACTAATACTTTACTCTGCCTTTATTCTTTGGACACATTCAGTGAAATGTATCTCTCATTTGCTCTCCTTTCCAATTTCCACAGGGATTTACTCCTTCTGACAAGGCCCAGGAGGCAGGTGATGCAGATCTGGCATCCTACTTGGAGTCTTGTCAAGATAAGCAACTCCTGCCCAATGATGACCTGGAGACGGCAGTCTGAAGAAGGCAGCAGGTGGCAGAAACAACTCGAAAAGAGCAGAAACATGAATGGGAAAGTTCCTGGAGAAGGTCCACCCCGGGAGAAGGAAACTTGACGGAAGAGTCACCCCTTCTTGAAGCGAGATAAGCGGCGGAAGGTGTACTGTCCAGTTTCTAAGGGCTAACAGGACTTGCCACGGAACTGCTGCCCAAAACGAAGAGCCGAAGGGATGCGGAGGTGGGGGGTGAAGGGCGACAGAGGTTGGGGCTGACCCCCCCCTCGCCCCGTGTGGATCCCCTGTTTCTGTTCTCCAACAAGACGCATGACCCTGTCCATTGTCTGTCTCCTCACGTCGGTCCGAACCCACCCAGCCCAGTCAGAGGCCGGCACAGTGTTATAAACCTCACGTATGTTTTTAGTATCTGCAGTGCCGATTCATTAAAAAAGAGAGACTGGATTCTACTTTGAATCTGCAAGCTTAAAATTTGGGGGAAGACAATTTTCTTTGTTGCTCACATAACATCGTGTGAAAAAAAGCTTTTTCTTTTTTCTTTTTTTTTTTTTTTCCTCCAAGGACCACCAAACCTAAAATTTCAATATCGAATTTGAGGAGACCCGCTGTAACATTCACAATCGTGTATGTAAATGTACCATCAACATGACATAACCTGTGACGTCTCATGTGTCTTTTAGTTTTTATTTTCTTGTTCAGATCATTCTAAATTATTACTCTTCCACAGCAGACATCATGGGCACTGTACATTCCACTAAGTTTGAGAAAGCTGGATTATTGTGCACAATTTACTTATGGAAAAAATATATATATTTATGCTCTTATTTAGCTTTACATCAGATAATAATCGGGCAACTGAAAGGCCACTCCTAGGTCTGACTTTTGCTGTTCTGTTAACTGCCTGACTTTATGCTGTCTCTTAGTGGCTGAATGTACATAGCAGTATCTAATAACAAAACCTTTGGATCTTTGCATTGCTTTTAAAGCTGAGCCCCGGCCAAAAATAACAAGATGAATATTAATGGCCCTTTAAAAGATAAAATAACAGAACCATCTTTTGCTGCAAAATTCATCTTTAGTTAGAGATGTCCCCCCGTAGTATTTTTTTCTGCCACTAGATATGCTCGGTCAGATGACCAGCATCATTACACCCACTTCCTCTGAGCCTAGGTTGTCCTGGACCCACCCCCAGCCTGCGACTGGACAGTAAAAAGAGAAGCAGCACAGTGATAAGCTCAGTTCTCAGTCACTCTGCTCTCTCCCTCTATCAATATGTGTCTTATCGGCACATGAACTTATTGGCTACTTGTGTTGCCTCTTACTCTTACATTCCAGCCCTGCTGTATACAGAGAGGGAAAAAGTATTTGATCCCCTGCTGATTTTGTACGTTTGCCCACTGACAAAGAAATGATCAGTCTATAATTTTAATGGTAGGTTTATTTTAACATCGAGAGACAGAATATCAATAAAAAAATATCCAGAAAAAAAATTTCAAAAAAGTTATAAATTGATTTGCATTTTAATGAGTGAAATAAGTATTTGACCCCTTTAAAAAACATAACCTACTACTTGGTGGCAATCACAGAGGTCAGACATTTCTTGTAGTTGGCCACCAGGTTTGCACACATCTCATGAGATATTTTGTCCCACTCCTTTTACAGATCATCTCCAAGTCATTAAGGTTTCCAGGCTGGCGTTTGGTAACTCAAATCTTCAGCTCCCTCTACATATTTTACATGGGATTAAGGTCTAGAGACTGGCTAAGCCATTCCAGGACCTTTGTGTGCTTCTTCTTGAGCCACTCCTTTGTTGCTTTGGCCATGTGTTTTGGGTCATTGTCATGCTGGAATACCCATCCATAAACCATTTTCAATGCTCTGGCTGAGGGAAGGAGGTTCTCACCCAAGATTTGACGGTACATAGGACCATCGTCCCTTTGATGCGGTGAAGTTGTCCTGTCACCTTAGCAGAAAAACACCCCCAAAGCATAATTCTTCCACCTACATGTTTGACGGTGGGGATGCAGTTCTTGGGGTCATAGGCAGCATTGCTCCTCCTCCAAACACGAGGAGTTGAGCTGATGCCAAAGTGCTCGATTTTGGTCTCATCTGACCACAACACTTTGACCCAGTTCTCATCTGATTCATTCAGATGGTCATAGCAAACTTCAGACAGACCTGTACATGTGCTTTCTTGAGCAGGGGCACCTTGCGGGTGCTGCAGGATTTCAGTCCTTCACGGTGTAGTGTGTTACCAATTATTTTCTTGGTGACTATGGTCCCAGCTGCCTTGAGATCACTGTGCTGCTTCTCTTTTTACTGTCCAGGGGATAAAATACTTTTTTTCCCTCACTGTAGATACCACAAACCCTTATACCAGGTCAAAATCAAGTACTTACCCTTCCTGCATTTAAAAAATACATTTAGTGATGCAGTAATGATTACTGTTCTGCAATAATCTGTGTTTTTTTTTATCTGCCTGGAGTTTAGTTTTAAAGTAAACTGTATCTGAGCATCAAAAACTGAAAATGCAATTTAATTCATTTTTAATATTCAATGCAAACTCACCTATCCATCCATGTCTCCGTGCTTTATTTTTGAAAAATCATCTTGAAGAGCACCACCTTTCATACAGTGGATTCTAGCTGCAGCCATCTTAGGTAAGGGCAGAAAATTCACGTAGCATTTACTTCCTGAAATCCATCAGTCCTTAGCTCAGGTGTGCTTAGCTGGAAAAGCCCCTCCTTCAGGTGAAAGAAAAGAATGCCCATGAAGACTGAGTCCTTAGAAGTATGACATCATTTGGGCCTAGGCCAGAAACTGAAGAAATGTAAAAAAGAAAGTTTAAAACAACTAAATACAATATACTTTCCCATTTATTTTCTAATGCTAGTGGCATAAGGATTAAAAGAGGTTAATCTTGTTCGAGAGAGGTAAGTTCCACCTTAAAAACATGTCTCTGTTAAGTGATACTGTTATGCACAATCAAGAGCTCTGTGACAGCTTGTGTTAGCATGAGGTCAGGCTGCTGTAAGGCCACAACTGTCAGACCTTGGGTGGGTCTGTCAGCTCTTCTGATTCTTAGCTGCAGTGTTACCTTCATTCATATTAAAAGAAAGTAGACCCAATTTTAAAATTTCATAGCTTTACGGCCACTTCACACCACGCGCAGTCCAGTGCGTTGTTTGCTGCATCAAAAATGCATGGAGGGTAGGTTATGGTTTCAATGGCATAGTTCACACTACTGCAGTCAGTTCCAGGAAAAAAAAAAAGTAGAACATGCTGCATTTTTTCTGCACTAAACTGTACTGGAACGCATAAAAAATACACACGTCCTTCTTTAAGAGGGGAAAAAATGCTCACAATTGCTATACAGTGTTGTCTACCCTGTCACAAAGCCCATTTCAACACAGCGGCATGGTCCATGCTTGTCACCATTAGGAAGCCCACAATGAGCAATGCCTTACAGTGGTCACTGGAGCAAGTGCATGCAGACAGAAAATGGATGAAAGAGGGCAGATGATATCAACGTCGCTTAGATATTAAAAAGGTGAAAACTTGCAAACGAAATATTATCCAGTTGGGCTTTACCTTTTCTTTAAGTAATACTAAATAAAGTATATGGAATATATTCATCAATGAACAATGTATATTTGACCCTGCATTCTATATACATTCATTAGTAAACCCACACCTATCAAATTGAATAGGTGTGTGCAGCCTATTGCATTAGGATGTGAACCCCAAAGCCCAAACACATGTGCCTTTCTCTGCAGCCTCAGCTGCACTGGACAGAGAATGAACGGGATAGGGATCTGTGCTGAGCGGCTTCCTGTTCATTTACAAACTGAACTATGCTTCAGTTATGAATGAACACAGTGAGTGTGCTTACTGTGTTCATTTAGAAAAGGTAGGGGCCAACAACATATTTACCAGCTCCTTTCCCTGCTCTCCATCTGAAACATCCCCTCCAGGAGACCAGTGAAAGAGGAGAGGAAGTCAGCAGCACTACTGGGGGGGGGGGGGGGCAACACAGGGGAAAGCCCAGGCAATTGGGGTAATTGACACAGCACGCAGTGATTAGGGAGTGCCCAGACCCCCCGTGCACACCTATGTTGACATTGTAGCTGCACCAGTGAAAGGCAAACACCTGCCACAAAAGCTTTTATTGCAATATATTCTTCAATAGCTACAAAGGATATAAATGCACTTTGTGTGCACCAGTTGAAATTGATGACATTGAAAACCTAGATATTACCTTGTAAATGTTGCAAATGTTGATATCATCACTGTGCTGTACACTGTGCCTGTTCTGAGAGCAGAGGGTGGAGACAAGACCAGTCATCCGACACTAAGAGAGAGAGCAGCAGTGACCGGGTCTTTATTACAGGAAGCTCCTGCACGGAGAAGAAGAAACCTGGAAGAAATACACAAAGCACACCAACATTTAAGTAAGAATACACATGACTCTTGTATTTTGACAATATTTGCTTTTTTCCGGAGTTCATCTTATCATCAGGGAAATATTACAAACCAGGATGTTAGTCACTTCTCACCATCACAGACTAAAGCTAGGTATACATGGACCAAAAAATTGTCTGCTTCAGCAGGAATTTTGGTATGTGCGTACCGCTGTCTGTTCAACAGAATGATGACTGGTTTCTGTTGAATGGTCCTGCTGGAAAAACAGCATTTGATCAGTGCTTGCAGCCAATGGCTGATCAGTGTATTCTTATTGGAGGAGGAATCCCCCCTATCAGAATACAGTAGAAAAGCGGGGGAGATACCTGCATCGAGAATGCTTACGTTAATGTTGGGATCTGTGAGTTTTTTTTGCTGGTTGAATGAATAAAACATACAGTGTATACCCAGCTTACAGATAAATGAGGCTGTAACACAATATGACAAATGAAACCCTAGGGACATTATTGTGTTTTCATTGTTATCTGCAGCCTTGGTGCAATGCCTGCGTACATTGTGAACGTTGTCACATATCACCCTTCTGACTGGTTTAAAGAGATGTTCCTGAGGTATAACAGACACTTCTGATTACTGGTCTCTGAGAGGCCTAACACAATGAAAGCTTTAGTCTCGGTTCACACTGGGGCGACTTCAAAGTTGCCCGACTCTGAACAGCGTACAGCACGACTTGCAAACGACTTCTGTAAGTCAATGCAAGCCACTCTGAAGTCACCCCCAAGTAGTACAGGAACTTTTTTCTAAGTTGGAGCGATTTGAGATTCTCTGATTAGAACGGTTTCATTGTACTGAATGGAGTGCGACTTTTCAGGCGGCTAAGTCTCCTGATAGGTTGCCTCAGTGTGAACGGAGCCTTAGACCCCTTTCACACTTGTGTGAGTTGTCCTGCGATTTGGGACTGCAACGTCGCATGACAAGTCATTCCCCATTATTTTCAATGAGTACCATTCATATCTGTATGACTTTGAAGACGTGCCGATTTCAAAGTTGTCCTTGCACTACTTTGGTCCAACTTTGATGCAACTTGAGGTCCATAGACTTCAATGTTAAACCCTCAAAGTCTCATGCAAATTGCACCTGAATAATATAGATGCGATTTCTGTACTACTTCTGTACGACTTTGTAATATGTTTTCATTGAGCCAAAGTTGCAACAAAGTCGTACCAATCCTAAAATCACTGCAAAAAATTGCGGTCGCACAAGTGTGAAAGGGGCCTTACCGTTACTGGTTAGTCACATCTAACTGGACATCCTTTATGTTAAAGTTATTTCACCGCTATTCCAAATGGTCAGTTCTGAAGAAAAAACACTTGGATCAGCAGTAAAGTGTCTTTAACATTAACAATCACATCCAGTTAAATGTGATTTAAAGCGATTGTAAACCCTAATTTTTATCCCTTTAAAATAACAAAACATGTCATACTTACCGTATATACTCGCGTATAAGTCGAGTTTTTTGACACAGATTTTGTGTCAAAAAACCGAGATTCGTCTTATACGCCAGTACGAGCACGGGGGAACATTCCGCGGGCACCCACGGCGGCTGAGATGCATTCCAGGGATTCTTCTAGCTGATACAAAAGTGCTTTTGACATAGAGGGATGCCTTTTGGATGCCATGGACGCTCTCAAGTTTCCAGGCAGATAGAATGTTAAAAGTGCAGGCAGGGCAGTGGACAAAGCACTAGGGACAAATCTGAGGTGAAGTGATTTGTTCCATAAATTTTTATTGAGATAAGACATCAGTATACAGAAATAAAAGGATCTGAAATAAGTATCATAAGATAACAACAATATGGAGAAGTACATACCAACAATTAAGACGAATACTGTAAGTTAATGGTAAATTAACAACCATACATGAAGAGGTATAACAACAATAGAATACTATGAATAAAGTCTAGGAAAATAAAGACATATGACTACAGAATAGAGTTATTTTTAAATACCTTGTTTAGTGAAGTGGAGTCTAAACAGGGATCACGAAACAGGTGACGGGACGGACGTGAAAATTGTAAGATAGACGGACCTTTGAACTCTCGCAGGTACCGTAGGTTTTCCGTAGGGAGATACAGTTTTCGTGAAAACATAGTCGATCTTCTTAGGGACCTTACGTAGAGTCGGCGGCACCCACGGGCGCCTTACAAGGGGGCACGAGCATGACCGCATATTCTGCTTAGAGCCAAAAAACTGTGTTTTAGACACAGTTTTTTGAGCTGAATATGCGC